>JAVTVY010017115.1:0-61203 GCA_036873755.1 Hanleya hanleyi | reverse complement strand
CAGGTCATCGTGTACAGTAAAAACGTCTGCTTTTCATACTAGGCGTGGGGTCTTAGATACTGAGGTATGCCATCAGAGCCATTTCCCAGCCCCAATATCAAGATCTTTTAAAATGAAGAAAAAAATGTGTGAATTTCTATTTGTTTAATAACGGGAGAGAAATGGATTTGGTCTTTCATGTGAAAGAGCCGAAACTGGGTCCCAAATCATCACTAGATGAAACCATTCTGTGGAAAGATTTTACCCCATTGTATAGTCTAGAACCATTTCAAGGAGATGTTTACAAAAGGATTACAAGCGTCAGGTCCGTCATTCATAATTCAGCCGTCGTCCATTAAAGAATATCCTCGTCGATAATCCAAATATCTATTCCATATAACAGTATTAGCAAACTAGCATTAGCATAAAGATAGCCTAGTTTCCAGCAAGAGAGTAGCGGTCAACAATTTTCAATGAAACCGGCAAGACGTCATGATGTTCCAATAATATCAAATCCGCATCGCTGATCACTATTCTTATCCAGTATTTCAGCAAATACGTTTTTTATAAAAAAATTGAAAATTATGTCACTAAAATTGGATAGGGAAAAGGCCGTTCTTTCCATTCACTGCGAAGAAACCTCCCTGGACATTTCTGAAAATTTTCTTCTGGGTTCATTTCCTGACATCTTCGTTTAATAAACCCAAGTTGAAACATGATACTGTATACAAACAAAACAAATAGTTTTGATTCTATTTTCAGTATAATTATATAATGTGTATATGTACATGCGCAAAACTCCTTTGTGTGTGGCGGTAATAAAGCTTTTTTTCAATCCAAAACCTGCAAAAACATATTTTGCTTAAAGAATATGTACTGAAATTTCAGTCCGGGTGGTCCCTCAATCATTCAAACGCACCCCCGTCCACCCCCAAAATGCCCGATTTCGCTATTACTCATATTGATAATGTTACCAATGACGTCACTGATTAAATGGACATCCCCGCACTACATACAATAGATGGATGCAATATAGCCCCTCAGTCTCTCAAATATGCCCTTGTGATCCTCCAAAATATCCACTGGTGGATATCGTAACATGTGCGTAATATTGTTGCATATTCTCTTTAGGTCCACATGTTGATGGTGAAAGTCTGCTCTGTAAACACATGTCCCTAATATTATGGTGTTTTGACATAGAACATTGGACTTTACATCTGTTTTTGGCATTTTCGTATGTATTTTAGCATGCATTTTTTTTATGATCTTTGACTCCTTGATCCAGAATATCATTTCGCTGTAATGTCACGACATTTTCGAAAACATTTATTAATCGTCCAAGGTGTCCCTGTCCAATATATTAAACAATCCATAATAAAATGAATTTCTATTATGTGTTGTGTTCCTGTAGGCGCACATGTACATCAACATGGACGGCGGGAGCATGTTTTTGGTTTTCACAAGTGTGTGTCTTATTATGGTTTCCTTTCCTGTGTACAGCTGTACGGATAGTCAAAATTTCTACGGTTTTTCATCAGTGTGCTTTCTTTCATGTTTCTTTAGGTTACATTTGTGTGAACAACAATATAGACAGAGTGAGCATTTATATGGCTTTGCACCAGTATGTGTCCTTTCATGTACCTTTAGGCTCTCTTTCTGTGAACAGCTGTATGGACATAGTGAGCATTTATATGGCTTTGCATGAGTATGTGTCCTTTCATGTCGCCTGAGGTTCCCTTTCTGTGAACAGCTATATGGACAGAGAGAGCATTTGTACGGCTTCCCACCGGTATGTGTCCTTTCATGTCGCCCAAGGCATCCTTTCGATGAACAGCTATATGGACAGAGGGAGCATTTGTAAGGCTTCTCACCAGTATGTGTCCTTTCATGTGCCTTTAAGGTCCCTTTCTGTGAACAGCTATATGAACAGAGGGAGCATTTGTAAGGCTTCTCACCAGTATGTGTCCTTTCATGTTCCTTTAGGCTCCCTTTATGTGAACAGCTATATGGACAGAGTGAGCATTTATACGGCTTTGCACCAGTGTGTGTCCTTTCATGATCTTTCAGGTTCCTCTTCTGTGAACAGCTGTATGGACAGAGGGAGCATTTGTATGGCTTCCCACCAGTATGTGTGGTTTCATGATTCTTTAATCTCCCTTTCTGTGAACAGCTATATGGACATAGTGAGCATTTATATGGCTTTGCACCAGTATGTGCCCTTTCATGTCGCTTAAGGTTTCCTTTCACTGAACAGCTATATGGACAGAGGGGGCATTTGTATGGCTTCTCGCCAGTATGTGTCCTTTCATGATCCTTCAGGCTCCCTTTCTGTGAACAGCTATATGGACAGTATGAACAGTTGTATGGCTTTTCACCAATTTGTGTCATTTCATGTTTATTTAGGTGCCCCTTCTGTGAACAGCAATACGGACAGAGTGAACGTTCATATGGTTTTTCACCAGTAAGTGTTTTTTCAAGATCTTGTAGGTTTAATTTACTCGAACAACCTTGTGGACATTTGTATGCTTTTTCACAAGTATTAACTCTTTCAGGTGTCGTTCTTCCTCTATTGTCCGTTTCTGGGTCCCAAAATCTCAAAGATTCGTTGGATAGATTATTCGTCTCTGCTGTCTTCAGCTTTACCATGTACATGGCCACAGGAAAAGGCCTGTCCGCGAAAAAATCATCGACAGATGTCTGCTCGTCATCAGAACACTTCTTGACAAAGAGCTAAATCAAGTAAAAAAAAAAACATCATCAGCCTTATTTTTATATCAACACTTCAGTTCCACTTCAATACGGTCAATTATTAAATATATCTTCGAAAATCTGTTGCATAATCACATAGAGTTTGTGAAATTAATGTAAGCTTGTAGCATACTCCACCATGTGCCTTTAGAACCGTATCCAAAAAGCCGTTTCATGTAATTAAAACCAGATCTGAAAACAAGCTGAGTAGCTAGCAGATTCTCCGCCAAGTAGCCCGTTTGAGAGCATACTGCATTTACGCTTCAGATATTTCCTTAAATATAACTTGGAAAGTGGATATGTGTATGTGGAAGGGGACGTTTATCTGGAATTGTTGTGACAAGTTGAGGAGGTTTGAGAAGCAGTAATGGGTAGTGTTACACTGAAATATAAGCCTGTAGATGTTTATGGAATTGTGGATGGTGAGGCTTATAAAATGATGGGTGGAATACATCTCAAGATGTCGCATTCACAACACAGATGGGTACGATATGGGTGAGTGAAATCCAAGATGGCCAATGGCAGCCATATTGGATTACATACTACTTCAACGAAAATCAACACCAATGGCCGCCTACTGATGTGAAGCACCTTCTGAAGTTTGAAGTCAATTGGCGAATCCAAGATGGTCAATGCCAGCCATCTTGGACTACATACTACCACAATGAAAATCAATACCAAAGGCCGTCTAACTGATGGGAAGCACCTTCCCAAGTTGAAGTCGATTGGCTGAACTATTCTCAAGATATCGTGCTCACAAAATGTGAGACGGACGGATGGATGGCTAGTATTTCCAAGTCCTCCTACCACTTCGTGGCTCAAAATCCCACATGTCGATGATTTACGATCCAGGCGAGTGAGTGAATATTATTTAACGTCGCTTTCAACTATATTTCAGTCATATAATGCCATTGGGTCCTATTCGTTTTCGAACCCGGGAAAAAAATAGGTGGGGCCCTATTCCTTTTCACACCCCGGGAACCTCACAGGTGCCTCAGTTAGTCGCCTCTTACGACAAGCTGTATGAGGAGCTGAGGCCTATTCTTACCAGGACCTGCAGTGTGCACAATGCCATCTCAGGTCATTCCCTGGAAGACACACGGGGCATTTCTGTGTTGAAAGACAAAGCTGTCGGCAGATCCAGGCCAAACACCTGGCTCGTGTCACTCACGTACGGTATATTTAAAAGTCATCTCGTATATTTTTATCTTGATTCATCGGATCAATATTTTATTCTCTGGAAACCGTGATGATATTCTGTTAAGGTTAATAGAATTTAGATAGATCGATCAATTCAAGGAGATACATGTACGTCTCCCTTCATGAGGTCAACCTATCGTTCCCACGTGGTTGTGGCCTAAGCTTGACGTTTTACATTCTTAAATCGTGAAGAAGATTTGTAATTGTTCAGTACTCAGAACATGCATGGAGATGAGGATGTTGTTCCAAAACAGCAAAAGCGACAAGTAAAATGGGGGACGGTTTTGTAGATCTGATTCTTATCTAATCCACAAAGTTCTGTGTTTTACAGCTTACCGGTAATTGTTCACATGGATCATGCTCAACATCACCTTGTTGTTCCCCTACTGCATACTGGGCTGTCGGTTCTGTCTTAACCGCTACATCTCCCTCTTCCATACATACATTTGCAGAATGTCGGTACTTGATCCCATCATCTTGCACCAATAATCCAGTCGCTTGTTCAAGAGGTTCCAGTTTTACTGATAAGTCTTCCATTGTCCTCTCAATTTAAATATGACAGACAACTCAGTCCCACTGAAAAAAATCCACAACAATCACCTTTTATTAGTGGCTTGAAGGAGAAATATTTGATAATTCAGTTTAAACATCACATCTCAACTACTAGATTGTTATACCTAAGAATAATATCGTCGAAAAACTATGAAGCCCCAAAAAGGGATATGGCGAAAAATAATTCACTCTAAAAAAAAAAAAAATAAATAAATAAAAAAAACAAAAATAAAAATTAATTAAAAAATCATTTTCTCTTCGGCAGTCCCTCAATTTTTTCATTTTCTTTAACCACAACAATTTTTCGTCAATTTCTCCTTTCTTCTTCCGCGCAGTCACAAGGCTAACATTTTGTGTATAATTTCCCAATGTTTATTCCAAAAGTTATTAGCTTGAGAGAGAAAATACTGAACATTAATATTCTGAATTCCCACTGACAAGAGCTTTGTCATAAAAATATTACTAGTTATTAGCAAATAGGCATTTGATTGTTTTCACAATTTTTGGTGATATTCGATATGGTGGAGATACTTGACTGGGATTTTCTCGGCTGTATTTGAAATGGAAGTAAGTGTTTCTGGCTGCTATTTTTGGCATATCACGAAGCCGGACAGACCATACATGTATGACAGCCGAACTTAGGGATGCATGGATGTGAATTTTTTAACTGTTTTCGGAAGTTTTATTTTGGTCAATGAATCACAAACGATCGTATGGCATGACTCATGAGTCATGTTACTTGACTATCCGATGACAATAATTAATCAATACGAAGTAAACTCCTGCAGCCGACTCTTCCAGCTAATCTAAAAGGCAAGCCTGTATTACCCTAATGTTTATATCGCAGTGACTTGAGTAGCAGGGGGTGTCTTCGTCGATGTTGTTGTTGTGATTATATATATAAATTTTTTTGCAAGAATATATTTATTTCCCACCTTTTCATACACCACAATGACAGTAGATGTCATAAAAATGCTTTAGATACGCTCTAAATCGATCTACATACTCCTCCTCTACTAGATCTCCATCTCTAATAACAAGTGGGGTAACTTAATGTTGAAGAATTCGCCACGAATCCCGGTACACAATACATTCTCCACGATATGGCTTGTTTCCAGTAACTGATAAAAGACTTCCGAAGACTTTTGAAATCGAGGCCGAAAAGCTTCGAATGCAGGAGAACCTGCCTCATGGAATTCTCCACGCCCGTTTAGTTTTCACCATAGTTCACGTCTGCTCATCCATTTACTGCTGGTTGTCTGCAGACACCCGAATTACCCCCTGTACCGGGATTCGTGGCGAAAGTCGATATACGGCTTTAACATTAAGTTACCCCACTTGTTATTCGAGATGGAGATCTAGTTGAGGAGGGGTATGTAGATCGATTTAGGGCGTATATAAAGCATTTTTATGACATCTACTGTCATTGTGGTGTATGAAAAGGTGGGAAATAAATATATTCTTGCAAAAAAAAATTTATATATAATCACAACAACAACATTGACGAAGACACCCCCTGCTACTCAAGTCACTGTGGTTTATATAGATACTTTTATCATATGGTAGCAATAAACTAGCCAAGATTCATAGCATCTCCCTTCCTTCAACGCTATGCCGACGTCATATACATTTCCCTGGTGGTAACTTGAACATCTCCAAGGCGCGCTTATTACTACCTTTGCCCCCTATTGGACCTTCATTAACTTGAGAGAATGGGCCGCCATGGATAAAAAAAGTATAGGCCCATTTTCTCAAGTTATTGAATGTCCAATAGGGCGCAAAGGTAATAATAAGTGCGCCATGGAGATGTTCGTGTTACCACCAGACAACAACATACCACCAGGGAAAAGTATTTGTCGTCTGCATATCGTTGACGAGACGCTATGAATCTTCGCTAGCAATAAACTATCTAATTAAACTCTGGTAATTCGATGGTCGGCCTACTTTAAATTTCATTTATTTCATATTAATTGACTTAGTTAACACTCTGGAACATGTTTTTGGAGAAAAGTGAGGTCTGCCTCAATACAGACTTCATAAACCTTGTTGCTGTTGTTGTTGTTATTATTCTTTGTCTTTAAATCCACCGATGGGAATTAGTTCCTGGTTCTGTTTAAAAACAATCATGAGACACTATATCCCCAAATGCTGTTTTTCTCCCTTAAACTGGAGACATTAGGCAGTTGGCGGTGTTTGATCCCTCAATACGTTCTATAATAACACCTTGATCGAAAATTAGAGTCGAACAGTCGGCACAAATGTGCTAGTACTCGCCGCAACGAATGTAAATATCGCGCGCTAAACAGTTACCAAAACAAAAATTAAACCCTGTATTTGAAGTGGACACGGAAGCCAAATTTATTAATTGTACTGGAGCTCATCTTTCATCATCGATTCAGAAATCGTTTACAGCGAAAAAGGATGCGACTTTTCATGTCAGTAACTTCGTCGAACGTTAGACCCATTATGTGTAAGGGATCTCCTAGGTCCGAGATCTCGAAAGAAAATAAATAACCCCTCGTTTTTCGTTCAGTTATGCCAGAAGCCTTTCCGACTATGACCCCTTCATCATTCCGCTGTTTGGAAAGTCCTATCTGACTGATTTGAAATTCATCGAGCGGACAAATCAGAAGTTGTTTTGAAAACTACATCACATTATGTGTTCCACTCGCGAATACTCGACAGCTGTTGACAGAGTCTGTAGACCCTCTGATGCGGTTGACATCATCGCTCCAAGGAACTATTTTCGTCCACGGTTAACATAATTAAAAAGTGCCACTGTGGTACCCTTGTAACTGTTCGTCATGTTGAAGATAATTATGTGAATAATAAAATGTAATAAAGGTTTCACCCATCATTGCACTCGTATTCTGTCTCAGAGGATTATAAGGTAGCTTTCTACTGTGAGAGAGGAATCTCCATTGCTCCTTTTGACGGCAGAGGTGACGTTAATGACGTCATACTTCAAACATCCAGCACAATTAGTCTGGATACCTAACCCACATTACGCTACGTCATCCTTCGCTGCATATAGGGTTAGGCCTTGGCCGGCATTCTGTTGACGCGACCTTGACCCCTTGAGCCGAATCACGTCACTTGCGAGACGCAGAAGTTGTCAACATTGCAACAGCAGGTTGGTGTCTTTTATGTCAGTTTTTACTATTTCAGTTTGTGGTTTCTGCTTGAACATGAACATATTTATAGAGTATGGGTGCCAATGACTGGTTAACTCGTACAAAATAGGACAGGGGCTGATGTATTTGTAAAAATATTGACAACTTTGTGCGATGAGTGTGTCCCGTCTTGGCGCCATTGTGAAGCAAGTTTGGCACGAAATGCTGTAAAATAGTGGGTAAATAATGTTTTCAAAAACAGATTATCCGACGACTCAGAATTAGCTCAACTTGGGTGTTTATAAAGTACATATCCCTGCTTGTTTTGAGACCTTCCATTTGTTGTTGCATTCAGTAGTTGAAGTTGAGCACCAATTTAAAGACAAAGGGTGCGGTGACTGAATTGGTGTGTTTTACAGGTTACAGTCTCGCACGTGTTGATATTCACATTGTTAGTCGTCATTCTGTTAAAATATTTCACCCAAAATCGGATTGCAACCGTTTATATTATTCATATTCATATATTTTTTTACTGCCTATTTAGGGCCTATATATATTCAGTAAATTAAAATTATATCAACAATTAGCTCCCATTACTCCAGCCCCCTCGTCCCCCCCCCCCCCTTCCACACACACATTTCAATATTTTGATTTTATTTCAGGGTTTTGTGATTCACATATTAATCTGTGAAAAAATTAAATTATTTCATTTAAATTTACAGTGACTTGTGATGCCGATTTGTTTGAGGCAACGCCACAGTCCAACTTTTTGATGATCCAATCGGCTTATTAAGGTGAAGTAACAAAAGATGAATGTTTTTAATTACCATATCTAATAATTCTAATGAAGAAGTCTAAAATCACCTAGTTTTCCAGAGATATAATTTCTTTGTTTCAAATGAGGTCTCTCTGTGCGCAATATATACAAACACAAATATACAAATATTTAATAGTGTTATGATCTGAACTTGTCTCAGGCATTGGCAAAAATTCAGCGATACTGTATACGGAATATGTACATTAGTTCAATGGCTATAACAAAAAAAAATGTACTTGTTAAAGTTTGAGGCCATGATTTCCCATTATACATGTATGAACAGAATCAAGCTGATCCAATTACTTTTTAAGATCACATCAACTAAGAATGGTAGTTTTGCTGTGTGGAAAATGATACATGTACTACATTTTGATACCTACATCATATACTGAACTGTTTCTCGTGTAATAAACTTCCATTCTACACATCATATCGCCATGTGCAATATGAAAGGTATTTTATAAACATTATGTCATTAGTGCAAACAAATCAAAATTGAACCTGTCCTTTAATACACAAATCATGTGTACTCTTGCTCTCATGTTGCAGAACCTAAAACCACCATTGAGTTTGGAGGGAAAGTTCAAACCTGAACACTGGCTGTCATATATGTGGAGGAGTTGAAAGTAAGATACCTTCTAATTTTAATTAGCAATTGCTTAAGATGAGTTTGTTATTTATTCAGTGGGTGGCACTGAACAAATGTATAACTACACATCAAAGAATGGTTTTCTAAAAACAAAACAAAAACATTGTTTTTACATGTAGATATCAAATCTGGAAAGATGTGTAAGTTTATTCTAGAATTTTGATGTGTTTCTAGAAATAAATATATTTTCTTGTAATTTCGTAAGACATAAGTGGACAAATACGTAGTCTTTGATATCTAACTAATTACCCCAAAGTTATTTACACTGCTAGCTTTCAGATTTACCTTCAATATTTAATGTATTAGAATCACTAACTCTGATTCTTTGAAAATATTCTATGACATTAAATGTCATTTTCTTATTGCAAGAAAAATAATCGGTTCATGGGGTAAAAATCTTTAAAATTTATAAGTTAAATTTTCTCACCCCATGGACAGATTATCTTTCACAAAACAAGAAAATGACAGTTTCAGTCCCAAAATATGTTGAAGAATTCAATGCAGAAGATCAATATGTAAGCTATCATCACAAGCAAAATTTGGGTAATTTATCTTGGATAGCAAAAAAAATCTATTATCATTTATGTAGCATGTTTGTAAAAAAAATGGTTTTACATCCATATTAATTAACATTCATCACTCATTTCACCACAGCCTTCCAAGTTTGGTTGAACTATTTACAATTTCTCGGGAAATACATGTATCTCACAAGTTGATAAAAATAATTTGTTCTCCTTGGTATGTAATACTAGTATACTAGTTATGTGCTAAAAATAATTATATCTTATTCAGTGCATAGTTAGTATTGTTTAAGCTTACATATTGCTGAGGAACAAACAAGTTCACCTATACATGGCCAAATAGAATGTAAATGATCAAATTGTCTTCATATGGTGACTTTAGGGTTCTCTTTGGAATGTCAGATTATATGTACCTTGAACCCTTCAAATATGTCAGATTAATTTGTAATTGTATACATTGAGAAGCGTAGCTAGGGTTCACTACAACGTATATGGACAATTGTGAAGTAGACATTTAGATGACTTCAGTGAAAAAATAGCTCTTTAAAAGGTAGAATGAAGTATACTTGCTATGTTGATGTGATTCTATGGTTCAGTTAAGATATTTCAGATATATCATAACTTACATTTGTTTTGTTCTACAGCTTGAAGATTGAAATACCAGAAGTGAAGAGAAACAGAAATGAAAGAAGACATTTTGAAAATGCAGACCCATGCTCTCTTCAATGTGGACTGGACATATTAACTCTTACATTATGATTTTTCGAGAAACAACAGAGTACTGAATGATACAGGTCTTCATATATGGAATAATACAGGGAGCAACACATAGAAAATATTAAAATAACTGAATTTCTAATATCTGAACTGAGAGGAGTATAACATGGACTGATTGTGAATCAGACGGAATTGATCCATGAACTGGCTTCCAATGAATGTGGAGTCACATGTTTTTTTTTTCTCTGCAGTACCATGAACACTGTTATAAATAGACTTTGAAATGTGGGATAGGGAGTACCGGTATGCCATTTGACAGAATATTCTTTAATTTTAGGTGTGTAGCAATCCATTGCCTCCAAATGCTTTCAAACCGAACTTTGAAAGACTAAAAGGACTTAAATATTAGGCCAAAAAAATGTGATGCCATGTAATACAACATCCTGCGTTTTTTTTCTCTCTAAATTATTTTCTTCAGCTTTTTTTCCAAATCCACCATTCGTTATGCTGGAACTGATTTCAATAGACAGGATAAAAATTATATGACATGCAAGTGCTTCCCAGTTATTTATAGGACATACAGACATTCAAAATGAATTTTAGGTTTCCTGTAACCCTACGAACTCATATTTTTTGTGATAAATATAAATCAGCATCACTGTTGTTGCACATTCTCTTTTACAAGACTGAGGTCAATAAATCCTTTCAGTAATAATCATCTACACATGTCCAGTTCCATATCAGTCGTAAAACCACTCTAGCGCTAGGTGCACCCACTTCAATTATGCATCAAAGCGAAGAAGCCAAGGGACATCTCTTTTGAGATTTGATTTAACTGGGTTCGCGCAGATGGTGATAAATATAATTTTGAAATTCACAAGTTGGAAATCATCTGCATGAATGCAGTCCAATCAAACCTCGACAGAGATTCGCCTGGGTGTGTTTTTCTCGGTATATGAGAACAGTGGTAACATCATTCACTATACGCCGACATCAAATATATCTTCTCTTCAGTGCACCTGGTGTTCATTTTTCGCACACTGATTCAATTTGTTAATTTCTGTGAGATGCGTTTAGGAAATTTCGTCCGGTGTGCTCGGGAGCAAATAAGCCACAGATGCATCTTTGCTGAAGCCTCGTACTGGTTTTAGTTTTAAGAAGGTTCACATGAATATGTAGCGATTTTCAACTGGACATGTGCGGATAGATGAGAGCTTTTATAAGAGATATTCTTACTCTTAAATTTGCAATCAACGAATAACTGGCCATTACTAAAGGTGAAATCCGCTTGTCTTATGTATTTTGTTCCCAGGCTTTATTGGTATTGTTCGCATTTGGTAAAAACATTATGTTCGGTAATGAGTGAGTGAGTGAGTGAAGTGAGTCGATCCTAATCCTTCCGTCGGCAAAATAAGGAGAACCATTGACATTAGAACCTTGATTTTTGGCATGAAGGTGCATTAGCGGACTGTTACCAGCAAGTTCTGAGCTGACCTACTTTTGATGAAAATTTCTGGTGATTTTTGATGAAAATCACTGGTGATTCTGACTTGGGCTGTGCCCATCTTAATTTAAGCAGGATTTCAACTTTGGGGGGGGGGGAGGTTTCAAGAGTTCAGTTCGCGTCGGGAGTCCTAATTCCTTCCGTACTTCGTAGGTCCTGTGACGTTTAGTCACACTGCCATGTGATGCATGCAAATACTGCAATTATGGCTTCCCGAAACGGTATGATTAACTTTCAGCCAGTGTAGCATGTATAGTCGGCAATGTTTTCCATAGAGTTGCTTTCTGAATGCTATTAAGCTTCTTTATGAAACCTTGAAAACGAGAACAAAAGTTGGGATTGTTTTTGTTTGTTTTTTTCAAGCAAACAGTTTGTCTCCGGGTAAAGAAACGTATAATCGCGTTTGCATTCTGCAAAATGTAATCGGCGATCAAAGGCTACATTTGCCAGTACCGGTATGTATTTCAATCTACGCAGTTTCGGTTGCATACACTCACTTCTGTATTCAACAGTTAAGTCATTTCGTATATCTGAGAAGACACTGACCTCAGAGATGAGGCAATAATAACCATTTAAGGATAACCAGGAGAGATAAAGAATTAAGGTTTAATTAAGGATAACCATAACCATAAAAAGGATAATATGGGAATAGAACCGAAAATGCTTTCTGTTGACGAATTGCAACGGCTGGCAAAATGATCACTTGATTTGAAAGATTCGCCATATCTATATCCGACTTTAATTCTGGTATTTTTTCTATCTTGAGGAGATGCTCAGTTCGGAAATATTTAGTTTGATGAAGAATTCCTCGTATTTCATGGCGAACACATTACTGGAAAAGATACCGTGTCGATTCACCGGCGGGAAATTTTCCGTGAGATGCCGACACATAGATTTGGTCACGTTCAGTGAAAGTTCAGCAATTAATTTGAAATCTAAATACATTCCCCATGTTTCTTGTATTATAGGATCATGAATGTAGCATAGGATCGTGAATACAACACTTCTGCAGAACATAAAAAATCGAGATAATGGTCAAAAACTCAGATTGACTTTCCGTGCCTTTTTGGCACACGTTACTCGAATGAACATGTTCCAGACATTGTAGGAAAACATATATTAAAAACATGATAAAACGAATATTTTTATGAGCCTAGAAGTCGAATAAATTCCTTTTGTTAATTTTGTAACCCCATTTGTTTAACCACAGTAATGTCACATTATTATGACCATGTATTTGTCTGTAGTATATCCGTGATCATAATACATTATACTAATAGTACATCTTTTAGTTTTTCAAATGGAGATAGCCCTTAAATTCTACACCAGACCATATATCTCGTGCCTTTTCATTCCCGAATATTCTTTCCGATTACAGTGGAATTCATTATGTTTTTCTCGTAAGGCTCGCACGTGTGTTATAACATTTACGATCAACGTCACGAGAGGCATTATGGGATATGACGTCGCCGCCAAGGCGAAGGTCACAGGACCCGGGGCCAGTCTCTATGTATCCCAACGTTATTAATAGAGACGGGTATCCAGTCTAGTTTTATAGGAACCTCGGTAAGAAGCTTCGGTGAACTTTCTAACAGATAGTGGCGGATTAGTTCTAACAGATTGAAATAGTTTAGTACGATAGTACAGGTATTAACTTTTTCAATTTGCTCTGTTCATTTTCTTACCTGGCAGTGTGACTAATATCACAGGACCTACGAAGAGTAGGCAATTAGGACTCCGACGCCAGCTAAACTATTGGAAATCCCTCTGCCGAACCCCCAGTTGAATCCTGCGTATATTAAGTTGGGCACTGCCCAAGTCAGAATCAGCAGTGATTTCAAATTGCCATCAAGAGTAGGTCAGCTCAGAACTTGCTGGTAACAGTCCCCTAATGCACCTTCATGCCAAAAATCAAGGTTCTTATGTCAACAGTTCTCTTTTTTTGCCGTAATAAGAGCCCAATTCGTAGGAATAAGGACACTGTGGACCGTGGTCACATTCTGCTAAAATTCTTACAAAGTTGCAGTGCTGGTCGAGGGGGTCAGAATGAATTTGTTTGCTCTGTCAATGACAAACTACTCACTATAGTAAAACTGCCTGCATGCAACTATTTTCAGGATTTTGACTAGAACTTATAAGACTCCTCTGTACCTGTGGATAGAATATGGGGTGTCTCTATGTTGATATTACAGATCAAACTTAAAAGTGCTGGTTTTCCTTCTGCCACAGGCTTCTGTTGAAGGTTTGTAAATATATGATTTCCTGAGTAGGCGATGCACAAAGTAATAACTCAGTTTGTGGTGGGGGGGGGGGAGGGGTGCGTCAGAGCATAGGGGATTCAAACATAATCGGAGCGGGGGGGGTTGTGGGGCTGAGGGGGACCTAATTCTTACTCAAATTTACCAACAGTCATTCAAGTGCACCTCTTGCCTCTTGTTGGCAACTTTTAAATCCCACTGTAATTAGTGTTAAAGTAACGGTATATGTATTTTGTGAAAATATTTCATATGATTTATCAAAACTTCAAATGCATGTATAAACAAGTATGTCTATCATCTTTGTTCTTTATAAATGTATGGGAGATATAATCACGAAGAATGCGTTCTGGGTCAGTGAAAGTGACAACCCTTTCTGACATTACTGTTTTACAGTTTTATGCCATATATATTTGGAAAGCTTGAATTACATATATTAATAATCCATCGAGTACAGTAATGGTGTTTCATACTCCCTTGTACATTCACATGATTGTAATCAAACAATACTGGTAATATGACACACAATATGATACATGTATGCCTATTTATATAATATATTAATATTTTTATAGAAGGAAGATGCCAGAATGAAAAGTTACGCTGTACTGGAACACCTCGCTCGAACAGAAGAGTTCCTGCAACACTACAGATTTTATTTGCAGAAAGGATGTAAGTACTGTTAATGAGAAATCTCAACTTCTTTTGTTTGATTTATAACTTTAGAGCCCCAAAGAACCTTATTCATTTGGAGTTAAAAATACTGGCATTCCTTGTCTTCCAGTTCTTTGTATAGCTTGCCCATGCAGCTATAAAGAACCATGGAACTCTAACTCCACCTGGGAAAGTTGTTGATTGTCAAACCATGCTTTTTCTTTCAATGTTGAGGAAAACAGACAATGACTTCCAAGTATGTATTGGTACAAAATTTAAAGAAAAAAGCCTAATTGTGGGCAGGGAAGAGCTCATCAGAAGATAGCAGACATTCAATTTCGTCCCCTGCAGTACTATGCCAAAATAATTTCTATACAAAAGGTCACTTCATATATTCTCTGTTGAGAATCATTTCTCTGGATCATTGAGTGCATTTCATATCCCATTTCACCAGTTGAGATGTAAAACTCTCAATCTGTGATTGCCGCAGTCCTCAATTTAAAGAGTGCTGATGATAACCTCTCAACAGGTTACCATGAAATCTACATTGGTAACCTATGGCATAATGATTAACCTATTGTCAATTATCAGTCAAAATTATGGGGACCAGAAAATAGGTTACCACTATTTTTCATATGGCAACCGGAGAACAGGTTACCACCTTAAATTAAGGCATGTGCCTTTAATATAGTGTAATTTAAATTATTAGGTACCCTTGTAGGAAGGGGTGAGTAGTAGGGTTTAGCATCGTTTACAAACTTGTTTCAGTCCTATCACAACTGTGCCTACATGTACCATAACACGAGAGTGCTCACAGTTCCTATTACCCTGGGCACTGATCAGTCCAGCCAGTACAGCATCCTGTCCAAGTATTGACCGAGCTTAACAATGCTTAACTTGGTGATTCGACAAGAACCGGTGTGTTACCCTTGTAGGATTACTGTATTCTGTTGTTAACGGTTAATCTGGTCAATTGTGATGGCCTAATGAATAAGAACATCTGCCCTACAAGCCATGTGATTTGGGTTCAATCTCAAGCCGCAGGAGTCGAAATTTACACGTCTGCCTCCCCCGACAGGTAATTTTATAAAAAGACAGGTAGACAAATAAAATACCTGTCTCCAGTGACAGGTAGCCAATATTTTTTTTTATTTTCATTTTGGTGTTCAAAATATATCTTTGACAAAATTCATTCAAACAGCTGCAAATTAGTGCATGGAAACAAGGTGTCATTAATCTATTGGTAACGTGTAGCTGCTTCGTCGTTACTCGACAATTTCAACGACCGCTTGTTCAGGTAATTCTCAAAGGTGGTGGGTACACTTTTTGATCCCCTGTCTCGCGTGACTGTTAAATTAATTTTAATATATTGACTCCTGGGCCAGGTCAGTTTGAAAATTGTAACTTGTTGCTTACTAATTTGGACTTTGTTTTAAGAGGATAGATCAAAGGCTGGGGTCCCTGTCTCAGGATAACATTCAGCCCGAGAGGCCGGAAAGGACTAAACTGATATCGGGGTCTGTCTGGAACACAAAATAAACTCTAAAAAAAACTTACCGGTAACTTTGG
Source organism: Hanleya hanleyi (assembly GCA_036873755.1). NCBI lineage: Eukaryota > Metazoa > Mollusca > Polyplacophora > Lepidopleurida > Hanleyidae > Hanleya > Hanleya hanleyi. The sequence goes on along the minus strand of JAVTVY010017115.1, from coordinate 44,925 downwards.
CCTAGGGGTATTGTCGTCATCATGTACGGCTGTCCGTACGTCCATCCGTTACCGCGATATCTACAGAACCGTTTCATGCATGGGAACCAAACTTGTTACATCTATTTATCTTCACGTAAATCAGAAGCCTATCGAAAATGAGTCATCTCGGACAATATTTTGCAGAGTTATGCCCCTTTTTACAAATAAAAATCCATTTATGATTTGTGATAATTTCAGAACCGTTCCATATACAACATCCCAACGTGATACAGTTGTTTCTCTTGACCTGAACTAGATGCCTATCGAAAATGAGTCGTGCCAGAAAGTATTTTGCAGAGTTATGCCCCTTGTCTAATAAAATCCACTAATTCCTATGTTAAGTTTGCATATAATTTCTATATCATGTTTGTATACTATCACATTTATTTATCGATTGGATGACTGATTTATTGATTTATTCTCTTACACAATGCGAAGAATGCCTGCAAATCTGTTTTGAAAATGACATTAGATCCCTATCGAAAATGAGTGGTGTCAGAAAGTATTTTGCCGAGTTATGCCCGTTGTCTAACAAAATCCACTAATTCCTATGTTAAGTTTGCATATTATTTCTATATCATGTTAGTATACTATCACATTTATTTATTGATTGGATGACTGATTTATTGATTTATTCTCTTAAGACAATGCGAAGAATGCTCGCAAATCTGTTTTGAAAATGTGCTATTTAGTATACATGTACTGTATTTATCTAGCCATGTGTACTGCTGTTTTGGTGAGACATCGACACAGCTCTTTCAATTTATTCCAGAAACAAATTAATTTAAGGGGAGGAAAACATTTTTTTTTCAAAGAAAGTTCACTTACAATACCAGGGGTAAATATTTCTTCCCACAAGCCAATCAATTGGTAGAGACACCCTTACATTATAATAGCTGGGGTTCAGAGGGGCCGAGGGGTTTCGATAGTGCAGCTTCATGTTTATGACAGTGACCACCGGGGGCACCACCATTCATACCCATTCACATCCTGGGGTCAAATTACAATTGTCAATCTTTGTGGACTTCTCGGATTTTTATTAATGTTGTTTCACAGCTGAAAGAGTCAAGTGGGACTTCAATACCAAGAGCCTGAGGAGCCAGAGTCGTTGATATTAATCACCCTCACAGATGGCTGAACTGTCAACAACAGTTTCAGTGTTGGAAATATCATCTGGAAGTGAAATCATGAATGCCATGCAGCTCTTGTTCCTAAGTTTAAATGAAGTATTAACTTTTGTTGAATTTTTGGCTACAACATACACCTGAAATCGATTGGAACTTTCCTTATAGAACTTGGAACCCAATACAATTCTTGAATGAAGGTACACTGTCTATATAGATTTATTCAGTACTTTGAATGTACATAATTTTTGCCCATGTGCATTCCATGATTTCGGGGGCATTCTGACACCACGGAAAGGACATGCATTTTTCTATTGTGTGGCCACTTTTTCCATCTGAGGAGTAACCACATTGCTTGCTCACTATGTTTGTTCATGGGCATATGATCTTGGGATCGCTTGAGCTTCCGTTCTTGTTACGATGAAAGTTCATTTCACAAAATTCCAATATCAGTGTCGCGGGTGTGATGATCATGGTAGCAGTGCACTAATTGACAATAAAATTCAACTAACTGAGAACTTTACTATTATTCCTTTCATTACTATTATTCCTTTCATTTATTGTTAGATTTTGTCATTGAGGATTGTGAATATCTAGGAATAAGCAACAACACCTATATCTTACAACTTGTAGTCCATGCAAAATTGTGAATTCATCAGATTGCAGCTATTTTCTCTGCATCAATTTGTATTTTGCTGTTCCTGGATACTCATCATCTCATCTGATTTGTGAAATGTATGGTGTTTCTATTGGATATCACATATCAGCAGGCATCGAAAGTCATATTGAGAATATACCACCGTTGACATCAGAATGAAGGCCAGTTCACTCCCGACATACAATTCTTGAGTCCGAGTGTTTTACACAGCAAACCAGCAGGGAGAATATTTTTGTACTGAAATATGTTCACAGACAGGACACAAAATTTGTGTTTAACTCCATGACATGTAATAATTTAAACATGTGTGCATTTAAACATGTTAAAAAAAGCGGACAAATTTTGTGTCTAGTTTTCTGTTTAGGGTTATGTTTAGCTTTGTGTCTAGATTCTAAATACAGTATTCCTAAACATGTTCAGCTTTGTGATTAGGGTCTAATCAAAATCTTCCTAAACATGTTTAGCTATGTGTTTAGGCTCTAAGCACAATATTTCTAAACGTGTTTAGCTTTGTGTTTATGGTCTAAACACAACATTCGTAAACATGTTTAGCTTTGTGTTCAGGATCTAAACACAATAATCCTAAACATGTTAGCATTGTGTTTAGGGTCTAAACACAATATTGCTAAACATGTTTGTGTTTAGGCTCTAGATACAAACTTTCTAAACATGTTTAGCTATGTGTTTACGGTCTAAGCACAATATTTCTAAACATGTTGGAATTTAAACGTGTCAAAAACTATGGACAGAATTTGTGTTTAGATTTATGTTCAGGATCTAAACGCAAAATTTACAGTGTGTCTTCTCCTTTATCCGTAAAATGGATAGTCCGTCTAATCAAAATATATGATATTATGTCGAGTATGTTTATTGTGTCTTTGTACATGTTTTTTGCATTATATCAACTGACTGTTCCCTTGATTACCTATAGACGGAATTTTCGGTTAAATTTAACGGATAATAAAATCCGTTGAATCTGTTACAATAACGGAATATTCCCTTGTTTCCCTGGGAACGGACGTTTACTTTAAATTTAACGGATAATAAAATCTGTTCAATCCGTTAAAAAATAAGAATCCGTAACAATAACGGAATATTCTCTCGATTCCCTGGGGATGGACTTCTCCGTTAAATTTAACGGATAATAAAATCCGTTGAATCCATTAAAAAATAAGAATCCGTTCGTTGAATCCGTTAAAAAATAAGAATCCGTTACAATAACGGAATATTCCCTTGATTCCCTGGGTACGGATTTTTTCCGTTCGAGTAAACGGAATTTTATTTTGAGTGTACTGGCCTATATCAACCGATCTTTTGTGGATAGGGCCGCCATATTTGGCAGTTATACTGAATGTTATTCACAGGCCCATAGGTGCGGCTTATCACCAGTATGAGTTCTTTCATGCTGCTTTAGGTTTTTTATTTGTTATAGTACTATACGGGCATATTGAGCATTAATGTTTTCTAACCAGCATGAGTGAGTTCAGGTCGTTTCAGGCTTTCATTCTTTGTGCAGCTATACGGGAATATTGAGCATCTGAATGGCTTTCGACCAGTACGAGTTATTTCATATTGGATTAGGTGTGACCGTGTCAACTCGGTTTACAGCTGAATGAGCAAAGTGAACATTTGAATGGCTTCTCTCCATTATGAGAGCGTTCATTCCCTTTCAGGTTTCCAATTATTGCCCAGTTGTACGGGCACCGTGAGCATTAGAACGGGTTTTCACCAGTATGACTTCTTTCGTGCTGCCTTGTGTGCAGCTGAATGGGCACAGTTGATATTTGAATGGCTTTTCACCAGTATGATTCATTTCATGCTGCCTTAAGCTTCCTCTTTTATGCTGCAGTAAGGGCATATTGAGCATTTGAATGGCTTTTCACCAGTGTGAGTTCTTTCATTTTGCCTTAGGTGTCCACTCCGTGTGCAGCTGAATGGTATGGTTGCATCGGAGTTACCTTGATACGGAGGTCCGTGTGCACCATAGCCATACAAAACATTATGGCCATAATAACTATCCATACATAGCATCCGGCCAAAATGTCACAGACTCAATTAGAAATAAAATAGGCATGGCAACAACGGAGTTACCTTGATACGGAGGGCCGTCTGTTCCACTGTCCTACAAAACAAACGATGGCCAAATCTAATTGAATTCACGACAACAAAAGCACGGCCAAATCTCATATAGCCAGCAGTATTCGGCATAAAATATAGGAAATGGTGATGGCGCAGTTACCTTGATACTGAGGGCCGTCTATCTCATTGTCCTACAAATTCTTTATGGCCATCAAACGATATTGCATTCAGAAATAATACAGAGCTGTTTGTGTATTCACCAAGTACTGAATCCATCGAAATGTTTAGTTATTTATCCATTTGTCCATCTATTTACTCAATTATATATTGCTATTCATATTATGTGACCGACGGTCGGGGGGTGCCTGTTGTTGTGAGGAAGATATATCAAATTATTGCATCGAAAAACAATAGAAAACAAGAATGACTACAAGCCCTTCTATTTCATATGATACAGGCACACCGAAGACCATAGACGAGTTGGACAAGACCTAAAACAGAAGACGGATGACGATTACACGAATACTAACAGTGCCTTGAGTGACAACGCCGCACAGCAAGAACACCCAGAATCAGAATACTCGACCCTAGACCACTCCGGACACGCTACCCCGTTGATGTTACCCAACTGACGCCTCAACACAGAATATGATCCTTTGACTTTCACGCAATATAGAACGTAGACCTGCCGTTCTGTACCCCAATACACACTCCAAGCAATTATTACAGGCACAGATTTCTGGAAGGACTCCCCCCCCTGTTCCCGAGGGCGTCAGTCGGGAAGTCGGCTCTAAGAACCCTGAAGACGCCCTGGTTCTCCCAGTTTTTTCTGGACGGCTTTGTGCGTACTATGGGGTACCAAGACAAAGGAATCATACACGCGATTACAGTGAACTCACAATTACTAGTATAACTTAACAAAAAAAGAAAGAAAGAGACTTACGAACTGGTACATATAGCGATTCCTATTTACTTCTATTTATATCTCCTACTAATCTCTCATTGTTATTTATTATTTATCTATTTATTTATTTATTTATTTATATATTTAGCGCTGGAAAAGATATTCAATAAACAACGTAATGTACCGCGAGAATCGAAAAAAACATTGAGTTGATGGGCCGCGAAATCTGAATGGGAAGCGGCCCTTAAACTACAATTTCAATCAAAAAAAAAAGCAGCTGAATGGGCACAGTTGATATTTGAATGGCTTTTCACCAGTATGATTCATTTTATGCTGCCTTAAGCTTCGTCTTATTTGAATGGCTTTTCACCAGTATGAGACCATTCATGTCGTTTGAGGCTTCCACTCTGATTACAGCTTACATGTCTCTTGAGGGTTTTTCTCCTGGCAACAATGAACATTTGTATAGCTTTATACCAGTATGAGTTTCATCATGCTCCTTCAGGATTCTATTTAGTGTACGGCTATAAGGACATATTCAGCATTTGACCGGCTTCTCACCAGTAAAGTTCTTTCATGCTGCTTTAGGTATCTATTTGTTATAGTGCTATATGGGTATATTGAGCATTAATGTCTTCTCACCAGTATGCGTGAGTTCGTGTCGTTTCAGGCTTCCATTATTTGTGCAGCTATACGTGCATATTGAGCATCTGAATGGCTTTTCACCAGTATGAGTTCTTTCATGTTGCCTTAGGTATCCACTCTGTTTACAGCTGAATGGGCACAGTGGACATTTGAATGGCTTTTCACCAGTATGAGTTCTTTCATGTTGCCTTAGGTCTCCACTCCGTTTACAGCTGAATGGGCACAGTGGGCATTTGAATGGCTTTTCACCAGTATGAGTTCTTACATGTTGTCTTAGGTTTCCACTCTCTTTACAGCTGAATGAGCACAATGGACATTTGAATGGCTTCTCACAAGTATGAGAGAGTTTATGTCGTTTCAGGTGTCGACTTGTTGTACAGCTATACGGGCATATTGAGCATTTGAATGGCTTTTCACCAGTATGAGTTCTTTCATGTTGCCTTAGGTATCCACTCCGTTTACAGCTGAATGGGCACAGTGGACATTTGAATGGCTTTTCACCAGTATGAATAATTTCATGTAGTTTCAGTTTTCCGCCTGTTATACTGCTAAACGGGCATATTGAACATTTGAATGACCTTTCACCAGTATGAGTTCTTTCATGTTGCCTTAGGTCTCCACTCCGTTTACAGCTGAATGGGCACAGTGGGCATTTGAATGGCCTTTCACCAGTATGAGTTATTTCATGTTGCCTTAGGTTTACGCTCCGATTACAGCTGAATGGGCACAGTGGACATTTGAATGGCTTTTCACCAGTATGAGTTCTCTCATGTTGCCGTAGGTGTCCACTCTGTTTACAGCTGAATGGGCACAGTGGACATTTGAATGGCTTTTCACCAGTATGAGTTCTTTCATGTTGCCTTAGATCTCCACTCTGTGTACAGCTGTACGGGCACAGTGGACATTTGAATGGCTTTTCACCAGTATGAATCATTTCATGTAGTTTCAGTTTTCCGCCTGTTATACTGCTAAACGGGCATATTGAACATTTGAATGGCCTTTCACCAGTATGAGTTCTTACATGTTGTCTTAGGTTTCCACTCTCTTTACAGCTGAATGAGCACAATGGACATTTGAATGGCTTCTCACCAGTATGAGAGAGTTTATGTCGTTTCAGGTGTCCAGCTGTTGTACAGCTATACGGGCATAGTGAGCATTTGAATGGCTTTTCACTAGTATGAATTATTTCATGCTGCTTTAGCTTACGTTTACAGCTGAATGGGCATATGGGCATTTGAATGGCTTTTCACCAGTATGAGTTATTTCATGTTCCCTTAGGTGTCCACTCCGTTACAGCTGAATGAGCACAGTGGACATTTGAATGGCTTTTCACCAGTATGCATTCTTTCATGTTGCCTTAGGTTTCCACTCTCTTTACAGCTGAATGAGCACAGTGGACAATTGAATGGCTTCTTATCAGTACGAGTGTTCTCATGCTGCTTTAGGTGCCCACAGCAATATGCCCTTTTTGCTTTGTTGCCACTTCCATGAGGGTGTAATTTAACACTTGCTGACAGTGACATGGGTGAGACTTCTCTGGATTCTACGATGTCTCTCTTTGTTTCAGATTGATCAGTAGCTGATTCCCGAATATGTGCAATGTTTATCGCAGTATTGCTCCACAATTTGTGATTAACCTGGTACAAGGTCACTGGATAAGGGCTGTCTGGTCCCATGGTCATCTTGTCAGCCGCGGTATAGTTGTCTGAATTATCCTAAAACAAGGAACCAACCAATAATCAGACATCCTCAGATATATCAGTTAGATATTGTTAAAGCTCAGACTCAAAAGTCGCAAAAAACAGCATCAACTGACTTTTCAAATTGGTTTCGTCTTTTTTTTCTGGGGGGGGGGGCGTTTTCTTGTGCATTATAGCATGGAGTTTTTAATATATCCAAAATATGACACCTAAATAACCAAAATAATCTTATAATGTTATGGCACGGCAGATATGGCGACTGTGAAAATATTATATTCGTTTTGGTTCAAGATGTCATATTTTAGACCATTAAAGTAACTTCCTCGCTATAGTACAATACCGGTACGGAACAGGGCCTTACCTGTTGAATATTATCCCTCGAAGCTCCCGGTGCTTAGGTCTTACTAGCTTGAGGTCTGCCGCAAGAGTGCCCTTGCCAACTCATATCTCATGTCTCCTCGTCCCTGATTGGCTGCTTTTCATGCAGCTCCCTCAGGGGCAAGAACTCCCGGAGGTAGATAGCGTTTGGAGACCCTACTTAAGCCAGGCTAACCTACTCCTAACGGTAGCTAAGCTACATTTGGAGGCCCTGCCAAGGCTAGACTAACCTATTAAGGGTGGCCACCCTTGACTACCTAAACGCTAAAGGGCAGTGTTTACTACACCCTCCCCCCTTTTCTTTTTGGGGAAGGGTTAAATTTCCTAATTGAAAACCACCCCCAACCCCGCTCTGGGCATCCTGCACCATGGGCCCCTCTACGATATAAAAAACTATTCAATTAAAATACCCTATGAAATAGGGTTGTGCGAGGACATCTATTTCTCGCACTTCACCTAAAATACCCTCTAAAAACTGACCGCTCCAAGGGGAAAGAAGGTGTAAGAATTATAACCTTCTCCCCTAAAAAAGTCCAAGAACCCACCCGTTATGTTTCCTAACACCCACCCACAGAACTGTACTGTCCACAACGGTACCAGTACTGAAGTTCCGCACCTACCCCCCCCCCCCCCCCAATTTAACGGGATAGGTGGCCCTCTGCAGTTTCGTAGTAATGGCCCCTCTCTAATTTCATAATACGATAGACTGCCCTTGTTCTGCTACATCATAATTCTTCTTGTCTTCTCAATAGCTTATATCTATAATGCCATCCTATTCAGCATTATCAACGCTGTAAACGAGTACGTACAAATCGAGTGCTGACTTCGTCTACACGCTGTTCGGGATCATGGAGTAAAGTTTGTCCTGCCTCAGTTATGCCCCTTGGGTGTGCCTAAAAGTCGGGACTCATTTACGGGAAGAAAATCTGACAAAAAACGGTTAGGTTAACGCCCCCTTTTTTGCCTTTTTAAGCCGAGACCGGACCAGGGAACGTGAGTAAGAAGTTTAATTGATATCGCTCTTACAGTTTTTTCTGGAAATTGAGCCGAATTTGACCATTTTTCGACAATTTTAAGGGGTTTTCTTGGAAAAATGAAGCAAGCATGGAGGAGAATGTTCGAGTTAAATTTTTCTATAACAAAGCAGTGTTATATCTTAAAATAATAGTTCCATCATGCTCTTCCAGAAAATATATACATATAAGTGATTTGGGTTGAAGGTTTTGCGACAACTGGTGGCCGAAAAACGGACCCATAGTCTATTCCATACCGAATAAAAGAATCTCCGGAGTGCACCCATGGGTCACCAATGGTCCCATCCCGCCCAGGGATACCATCCTGAACCCAGGTCACAGGTTCAAACCCAGGTCACAGGGTCAGACCCAGGTCACAGGGTCAAGCCCAGGTCACAGGGTAGGCGAGACTAACCCGACACACAGAACACAACTTGGTTACTCCCGGAAAGCTATCCTGAAAAACTATTCCGGGGACTCCCTGCCTGTTTTTTACCAGGAAACCAGTGGCCTAAAACTTGAAAAATATACTGGTAACCCGCAACTAATTTTACCAGGGAGTCGGTTACAGAAAAACTATAATATCCTGTGGGCAGAGAATTAGCCCAAGGAAGTTCCCAATGGTATCCCCGGTTATTGCTAAATTTTATTCGTCAAAATGTTCCTCCCATTTTCCGTCCCCCTTTTCTTTTTGCTGTCTCCCGTACAATCCCTCCAACACCTATAGGGGTGGAGCCGGCCCAAGAAGTGACCCAACGAACACCTGCCTACAAAGGTAATTTGTACAACTAACAGGCATTCCGTCGGGTCACCTCCAGGATGACCCAGGGGGGCAAATTGACCATCCTGGACACCCAGCAGGCCACACTCCCCATGGTGTGTTGGGATTTCGGCCTCCGGAGGGGCTTCAAATACGGGGAATCCGTCTCCAGAAGTAGCCGACCCATGCACATCTCCCGGAGAACAGTATCATTGTCGCCATCACCCTCGCGAAGAGGTAAAGCGCTCATCCCGAACATGACGTTCGGGAAGCGCTTCACCCACGCTCGAAGGATGGCGACGTTCCCACTGAAGGAGTGAACATTAATCGGCCACCCCGGAGGCAAAGTAGCCCCCAGGAGGTCAAGCAATCTAGCATGAGCAGAAGACTGACCGGGCTTCTTCTCCCTGCAGTGAATAACTACAGGGAGATTCCGCTCCACGGCCAACGGCAGGACTTTTTTCAGGAAATCCTCCTGCCGCCGGCGCTCTATGTCAGTCTCGTGTCCATGCCAGTTGAGACCCACCTCCCCCAGGCCACGGCATCGAGACTCATCCAGTTTGGCAACTAAGGCGGTCATGGATGACCCCGAAACCGGAAGACTGGCCTGATGGGGGTGGATCCCGTAGGTGGTCTGTATTCTCGGGTCTTCCAGAAGACGCCGAAGGGCACCAGGCTCCGACCTGTTCGGGAAGACCAGGTTACAGATCACCGAAGTGATCTCCAGCCGCTCAGCATACTCCACATCGACCAACTCCTGAAGTTCCTCAAGACTGGTGAAGATCCCAAGGTCCTTTAGGAGTAGATCAAGGTGGGCATGAGCATCCACCGCCCTCGGTGTGGGGCATACGCCCAGAGCACAGGTCAACCGCTGTGGATCGACCAGCCGCTCCCTCTGAGCAGCCGACAGGAACGCCAGGACACGTCCCAGCACCTGCCGACTGATCAGAGCGGCCACCGAGGACGGAGGGGAGACACTCAAGGAATGGGTAATGACCCCGCGGGAAGCATCGGAGGCCACCATTAGGACCATACAGTTTCCCGTGGGGTCAACCTCCAGCTCCTGTGCAAAAAGCCTGTTGGCCACCACGTAATCCAGCAAGGCCTGGTACGTACTGCCCCGCAGTATTTCCATCAGGGACTGGAGGAACCCGTGAAGGAGGGGCACCCACCACCACCAGTGGTCATCGGTGAATGCCCACTCCTCCATGGAGTCATGCTCGTCCGCTCCGTGCCGGAAACTGTAGCCCAGATAGGACGAGCGATAGCCACACTCCCAGCAAAATCTCTCCGGCGACATCCAGGCTGGAAAGTGTATCCAGCCTAGATGTCGCCGGAGCTTCTGGCTGAGAGGCAGCTGGCAAATAGGACAAACTTTCCTGCGACAGTCGGCGTTGATTTGAGCAATCCACCGACCGTCACAGGGAAGAGGTCCAAGTTGTGGTCCCAAGGGACGGCCACCAGTGATACCCTCCCCTGGGACCCCCACAGGTGGTTCAATGGGTCCCTCCAGAGGAGCCGGAGCAGGCACTACCGGCTGTGACCCCAATGGATGGCCACCAATGGTACCATCCACAGGGACCACACCAGCAGGTCCACCCAACCCCACCAGAGAAACCCCATCAACTACAGGAGCTTCTGGCTCCAGGGGACGGCTGCAGCAACCATCCCCCGGAACCACCTCTGCGGACCTACTGGGCTGTTCCACTTCGGGAACTGGAGGGGGCATCAAATCCTCCATATCCCGAAATGGAACACCCTCTCCCATAACCCTACCTTCTACCGAAAAATTGATCGAAATCCGCCCCCGTAACACTAGCCCACCCCCCAAAAGCTCTATCTAAATCCTCCCCGGTCACCCCTGCCCAACCTACTGCACCCTCTACCCCACCTGCGCTTGATCCTCTTGATCCACTACCCACCCCTCCATCTCCCTAACTACTACCCCCGTATTCCCACTATCCTGCCCATTATCGTTTCCCTGGTCCATTCTATGATTCTAGTCAGAGATTTTGGAATTTTTGTGATGGTGCGCCTAAATACTCTTGAGAAGTGTGTCTACAATAAAAGAAACAACACTTATTCTAAACAACATCTAGGAGTTACATCGATCCATCACATTATTCCACGCTACAACATGTGCATGCAACGTCACAACATAAGCATGCAATGGCACGAACACGAGCATGCAAGGGTACAAACTTGAGCATGAAAGGGCACAAACATGTTACACATCAACTGAACTACCCAGACCACAATCTAAAAATGAACCAAAAAACATATATACAAAATGTTGAGCGCCATGGACAAGCCTCCCAGTGAACAATGGAGAAACACAGCATGCCACCCAAGGCCAGTTGTCTCACGCGAACGCGCGACACATCAAATTTACTTTAACTCTCCACACCAATAACTGAGGGGGACGACTTTTTCGTCCAGCGCGAGTGACCCGCGGCGGTCCAATTACTTCGTTCAAGTCTGAACTCAAGTCTGAAACTTGTTTTTTTCCCCCACGATGGGACCTCTTCCGCTTCGGTTTCCCAAACAACATCCCCAAGTCTAAGTCCGGATCATCAGATGTGAACAAGGGTGGAGCAGGGTTCTGATTAACTTGATCCCCCTCCTCCCCTACAATATTCTTTCCCAAATCGGTTATCCCAAGTATAGTGTGACGTCTCCACCGGACCCACAGGGGTACATCTCGGTCCCAGCACTGACGAAGAACGTCATGGTGCCAAACATGCATACCCCGTCTGCTTTCAACTCGATACAAGCAGGGGCCCAGAACAGCCACAACAATATACGGACCAGCAAAAATAGGTCGCAACTTTTTGCTCTGACCTACCTTTACAGCCAAGTCCCGGCGATAAACTAAATCGCCTATGTTATAGACTTTCTGTTCCAATCTCAAGTCATAGGTACGTTTTTGGCGCACCTGACATGCTCCGACCTTACCACGGGCCAGACGATGAACCTCCTCCATCTGGAGTAGAAGCTGCTTCAGGTATCCCCCCCCCCCCCTGAAGATTGCTGTAGGTTCACACCCGCGACACCCAACAGGATATCCACTGGCATCGTCACTTCCCTCCCCAGCATCGAAGGATTGGGAGAGAAACCAGTGTCTCTGTTGGGCATTGCCCGAATGGCCATGCCGATCAATGGCAAGTGTTTATCCCAATCCGACTGATGGCTCTCAAGGTAACACCGCACCAATTGAAGAAGGAGCCTGTTACACCGTTCCACCTGCCCATTAGAGCACGGGCGATACGGTGTGGTGCGCGTCTTGGTCACCTCGAAAACCCTGCAGAATTCGGAAAACAGATTACCATCAAAATTTCGGCCCTGGTCGGTGTGTACTTGCAAGGGCACACCAAATCGAACAATGAAACCCTCTAGGAAAGCCTTAGCGATGCTTCCAGCCGATTGATCAGGTAAGGGACAGATCTCCAGCCATTTCGTAAACTGATCGATCATCATTAAGATGTAACGATTCCCTCCCTCGGAGCACACCAGCGGTCCTAGGATATCTAGGTGAACCCGCTCCATCGGAGTCCCCGCATGGTAGGACCCCAATGCACTACGCGGATGTACCTTAGGTTTCTTGTTCACATTACAGGTGGCGCATGTCTCGACATACAACTCCACGTCCTGCCTCAGGTTCGGCCAAAAGAATGACCGTTTGGCCAAAGCCACAGTTTTACCCTGGCCTAAATGACCCGACTTGGCATCATGCACCAAGCGCAATACCTCGGAACGAAGAGCCGCCGGTACCACCAATTTCAACCTCGTTAACGTGCCGTAATCCCACTGGTAGTATAGGACACCCTACTGTAACCTCAAACATGACCGGCAGAGCCACAAGTGCTTAGTTACAGGACCACCGGAAAATAACCGGGCTGGTGTCTGACCAGTTTCCAAGTGGTCAATCACGGGTCGAAGCTGAACATCGGCCAATTGCTTCTCCCTCAACTTCTTGAGTGAGAAGGCTTCCCAGACCATATCGAGTTCACACTGAGATTGGGATGGAGGTTCTAATGGAGCATCAAAGTTCACAGAGAGGGCCCGAACTGCAGCCACGGTCTCCAACCGTAGCCAGTGGCACCACATCATCCACATCCTCTGTGAATCGTCCCCATTGGTTATGGGCCCGAATACAATACTTACATCCGCCAGAAGGGAGTGACGTAGGCTCCCTTCCTGCCACGTAACAATTGCACAGTGGCAAGGAATCCGGAATTCGGGAGAGTCCATCGGCATTTCCATGTTTCACCCCTGCTCGGTGTTGAATTGTTTGCACAGTGGCAGGGAATCCGGAATTCGGGAGAGTCCATCGGCATTTCCATGTTTCACCCCTGCTCGGTGTTGAATTGTCATGTCATACTGACTGAGCTCTTCAAGCCATCTAGCCAGCTGACCTTCAATATGACGAACCGAGTTAACCAGACCAAGCTATTATGGTCGGTACGTATCAGGAAAGGTTTGCAAAGCAAGTAATGCCGAAATGTGCGGATAAATGTCACGACTGCCAGAAACTCTTTTCGAGTCGTGCAATACCGGCGCTGTGCCGGGACAAGGTTATGGCTGGCATATGCAACATTACGTTCTACGCCATTCTGAACCTGTACAAGCTCTGCCCCGATAGCCGTGTCTGAGGCATCGGTATCGAGAATGAATGGATCCCCTGCAGTGGGTAATGCCAAAACCGGTGCACTAATCACTGCATCCCGGAGTTTCTCGAAGGCTTCCTGGGGCCAAGTTCGCCAATGAAAGGTGGATTTCGGCCCAGTCAGTTCATACAGGCAACCTGCCAATTTTGCGAAACCGGCCACGAAGTCCCTGTGGTAGTTCACGAACCCCAGAAAAGACTGTAGTTCGGTACGATCCGTGGGGACTGGCCAATCGCGCACGTCACTAATTTTACTCTCCGTAATGGAAATTTCATCCGGGCTAACGGTCTTACCCAGGAACTCCACCTCCCTTCGAAACAAGGAGCACTTCCGAGGTTTCAAATTGAGGTTATGCTCCCTAAACCGTTGCAGGACAAGACGCAAATTAGCCAGGGCACTCTCAAAGGTACGCCCCACCACAATGACGTCATCAAGGCAGGCCAGCACTTCCCGCCAAGTAAGGCCACGGAGCACCGTATTCATCGCCCTCTGAAACGTCGCAAAAGCGTTACAGAGGCCAAAAGCCATACGAACATGCTCAAAAGCCCATACTTCGTAATAAAAGCGGTCTTGTGCTGGTCCGCAGAGTCGATAGAGATCTGCCAGTAGCCAGCTGCCAAATCCAAAGTACTGAAGTACTCCGCCCCATCTAACGCATCTAAACATTCGTCTATCAGCGGCAGCGGAAATGCATCTTTCACCGTTTTGTCGTTCAATTCCCGGAAGTCCACACAATAGCGGACGGAACCGTCCTTCTTGCGAATTAGAACAGGGGCAGAAGCCCATTCAGACTCTGAGGGTCGAATGACTACAGCATCCAGCATAGCTTCGAGATGTTTACCCTCCTCCTTCTCAAACCCTCTTGGTGTTCGTCGCATACGCTGCCGGACGGGACGTGCATCGCCAGTATTAATACAATGTTTGGTATTGGCGAAGTGACCGAGATCCAAGTCCCCACTGGCGAAAACGTCTTGGAATTCAATCAGTGTGTCCTTAACAGCAGCTCCCTGCTTCTCGGTCAAACCCGCACATGTTGCCTCCTATAATGGTACAAGGAACTCTGCGAGGTTTTCAGGTAAAGGGACTTCTACTTTTCTTACCTCTACATCGCCAGACACGGGGTGATCACTACATTCCAGAGTGGTTCCAATCCAGGCCCCCCGAATGCCCTTATCTTCAGTATCATTCGGGTTGCGCAAGCAGATCGGAACCATTGGACCCCCGCGAATTGCCATCTTGGGAACCATCTCGACCGATTGATCGACTACGGGCTCCAAAACATAATCGACCAAATTTGACCCAGATTGGGCAGGGAAGTATCCCTGCATTACACCTCGGACTAACTGGGATGTTAAGGGAGGAATGGTTACCGTTTCAGCAAGTGTGACCCGGTTTACAGACAGCGGTTCGCCATTTCCCTGTTGCTTCAGGGTTGCCGAAACCTCCATGTCTCCTATCACGAGGACGTTCTTACTGAAGTCTACAATGCAACCATTAGCAGACAGGAAATCAAAGCCCAACAAGAGCTCGTCCACTAATGGTGCCACCACTACATCCCAAGTACAGTGGAAGTCCAAAACAGACAAGGGGACCTTTTGCACCAGCATCCCCATGCTGGATGTTCCCTGAAATGCTCCAGTCAACCTTATTGGGGTGGTGGACCGTCCCTTTAACTTCAATCTGGCAAATAGGTCTTGACTCATGACGGTTACCTGAGCAGCGGTGTCAACAACGGCGGTCACAGGAACTGTTCCGACCTAACCAGGTGAACGTGAAACAATCACATCCCTAATGGCTACTGGCGAAGACTCCGTGACCTCAATAGAGGCCACAGGTGATGCACTAGTTCCGGTTGCTGGTCAAACCCCCTGATGGTCACTTCACTGAGAATCCTGGGCTGCTGGTGGACCTTGCCTACCAGCCCCTATTCGTTTCCCGATTGTTTCTTTGGGCAATTCCGGCTAATGTGACCCAATTCATCGCAGACATAACAGCGAATCGGTGACCCGGAGAGATTCGAGGATTGTGGACAGTGAAAACTTTTGTGTCCCTCCTCTCCACATGCATAACTGCGAATAACATTGGCAGACCAGCCGCGTGGGGCTGAACCCCGGGAAGAGGGTGCGGCCTTCTCTGGTACCGCACTCTGCTTCCCTCGACAGGCTTCTGCAAGCAATGCTTTTAGGGTCTTCTGCTGCTCCTCTGAAAAACCTCCCGAGCCTCCAAAGTCCGACTTGGCAGTCCAGGGACAAACAGCTTCATCAGCCTCGGTTGTCACCAATCTCACACCCTTAACGCTCATGGCATGATGATTGTGCAAGGAGGAATTAACATAGGCCAATGCCTCCTGTACAGTTTTTGGATCTTTTTCCATCGCGAAGACTACGGCTTGACGTTCACGGCAACCCCTCAAAAATGTTCCACGGCCACAGCATCGACTACTTCATCAGCAGCCCCTGGATAGCCTTCCCTAGCTAACTGCATACAACGGTCAGCAAAATCCCCCAATGTATCATCAGTCCCCCGCTCCTCCACTTGCAAACGTCTTCTGACCGTATGTGCAGGCTCTTGCCTACCATAGCGCTTCTCCAGAGCTTCGATTAACTTGTCAAATGAATTTCTAAACGCCTCTGGTAGGACGCGATAGAATTCCATAGCTTTCCCATGCATGCACTCGCGAAGACGCCTAAGGGACTTCGCCTTATCTCAACCACGACTGTCTATCTCCAATTCAAATTCGAATTTAAATGTGATTCAAGTATCCGCTACACCACCAAAAACCAATGTCTTTGGCAGTGGACGACTGCGACTGCGACGGCGTGACCTCCCCTCACTGGTGGGAGATCGCGAACGCCTTGACGTTTGGGAGTCCGATAAGCGACTGCACCAAACGGCCCCACTATCATCACTATCGGAAGAAGAATCCCCACCTGTTGCACCCTGCACCTGACCCCTAACATGTCGGTCTCGCAGAGGCGCTGGCAAAACTATCTCCGCCTCAGTGTGGTGCGGAGTTCGAGCAACTAACTTCCTGCGTCGCGAAACGTTCGGGGTTGGAGTACCAACGCGATCACCCTCGCCCCTACTAACTTGAGAGACTGGTGTATGATAACTAGAGGGGTCCGTTTGAACCTCTCTTCCGGGGCCCACAGGGGGAACTCCACTACCATAGATTCCCCTAGGGGGAATCGCCCGCTCAATGCTATGCATCCAAGGGGGCTGGCGATCCTTCCCAGCATTAACATAAGGCAACCCAATATATGAACCAGCTGGTGTCCTCTCTTTCAGTTCACCAGGTTGTAATTCACTGGATGATAAATTCCGCGAAATTGGCGGTGGATTACCTCCAGTTACGTTTACGTTCCCTGGTGTCTGCAATTGGTTGACCCGAGGTTGTTGACTTTCAAGATCAATAAGGTCAGACCTAATAGATGCATCCCCATTAACAGGCAATGCTGGAGTCAGCTGCCCCCCAGCGACGCCACAGGACTGCGTTACATTCGTATCCCCCATCCCCTAACCATTTGAGTAGACGTCTGGCCACGCATCATGGTCACCAGCATTCCAACCTGGTCCCCCACATTGGTTAACCCTGCCCCTAATCTGTCATCCATCCCCCTCAATTGTGTATCCATCCCCCTCACTTGCGTATGCATCCCCTCACTTGAGTATGCATCTCGCCCACTTGAGATGTCAATCCAGCCAATTGGGTACCATGCTCAGTTAACTGAACCCCATGTGTACCTATTTCCTCCTTGATCGCCTCTACTGCTTCCTCAACCTGATTAACACGATTTCCATAGTGATCCAAATTTTGTTCCACTCTTGTATTTAGCGAGTTGAACTGCTCTCTAACATCCCTAACTAAAGTGTCCTTTTCAGACCTAATTTCCCGAATTTGAAGTTCAACTGCCAAATTATTTCGCTGCTCCTGAGTATCCATCAGGGCAGAGACATACTCTGGACCCTCTGTATTTACCCCTGAAATAACTGAAGCCCGTAATATGGCTACAATATGTGAAGCAGAGAAACGCGTTGCGCACATGAAATCTCTAAAGTTAATAGGCTGGCCCCCAGACCGACATTTCTCAATTGCTTCGACCTTTACTTTACCAATACCCTCCATTGTCTGTATCTCATCAACCGTAGCGGTTGACACGTCAATTGTGTAATCCGACATATTCGAAAATGAATGTGAATTACACGCGGCGTCAAAATAAAGCAGCAACCCACTTACCACGCAACTTACCAAAACAAAATCTGGTCTGGTGAACAGATGATCACATGGGGCGCATATCCATCACGGCTTATTAAATTAAATGCACAAGACTAGCCGATATATCAAACAAAAGCCATCGAGCTGTAGCGAAAACCGTATGATGAATTTTGGCAAAGTCCAAAATGGACCAACAGAAAATTTATGATAATAAATCAAAAATTCTATGTCAAATATTCCAGAACACACCCCACCCTCATTCACAGTAAACACTAGCTAATCCCTTACGCAATAGCTACAAGGTAATATTAAAGTGAACTACAGTGAATTTTGATGGAGTCCAAAAACTAGGTCAAATAATATACAAAATAACTGCAGTCACTAGCAGCCCAGTTAAAGCGCAATAGCTCAATAGTACGGGTGTTGAATACTAAACAATCATCAAATGGTGCCAATCAATACCAAATGATACCTAATTATCAGCGATCAAAGCCCATTTCCCAAAATAAATAGGATCAAGCTTCACCAAGTTGGCAGTTTGCAATTACCAACTAAATTATGGTTGCCTATCTATTAAATGGACTTCAAATATTCCCAAAATTAACTGGTGTTGCCCAACAATTCCCGATTACACTATAATCCGGTGCAGTGTTGATGCCACACCAATTGTTTTTATTTATTATTTAATTTTTTTTTTCAAAGTAAACACAAGAAGTTGTGTTTTAATAAACACCAATCACCCAATGAAAGTCGAATGGTGCCACTTGACACCACAAGACCACAATGTAATTGAGTGTATTGCCAATATGAACACTCAAAGAGAAAAAAAAAATCCTTTTTTTTTCAGTAAATACCAGAGTGAGTGTGGATAAACACTAAACACTCAATCAAAATCAGATGGTGACACTTAACACCACCAGATCACAATCAAATTGAGTGTAATGTTGATATGTCACACTGAAATCTCAAAATACAATCCGAGTTTGTGTTGTAATCAACACCAAACAATGAACCACACACACCAGATCAATATCTTATAACACCACACAAACCTACCAAAATATTTAAACACTCAAACTTTATTATTCAATAAATCCCGAGTATTTCAGCAACACTGAACAATCACCCTTGAGAACACCTGCAAGGTTCCCAGTGTAAATCGTTCACCACAGTATCTGAGAAATTCAGGTTCTATAGTGTAAATGTAACTCACCAAATTAGAATAAACACCAGCAAGTTATGTATTTACAGTACAAGCATCAACTGCTAGTACAAGACAGACAAAATTTTACAATGTAAAATTGAGATAAATAACACTCAAGTGACTCATTCACCTAAGTGTCCAAAGCGTTTAGAAATGGTATGGTCGAAATTAGAAATAAATCCCGATTGTAGATTGCGTCCAATCGATTCTCGCGAAAAATCGAGTGGACATAAACCTACAACAACAACTCAATCCGAAGTTCAATCCAATCCAATTAAACGGAAAATTTACATCCTATAATGGGTGCAGTAGGTATTTATATGGTTCAGGATGTAACCATACAACATACGAGCAGGGGACAATATCCTCTGCACCTATATTCAGAAGAACTTTCCCAAACCTAGCCTATCCCTACACCTAGGCCCCAATAACTAAACGCAAACGACAACACAATAAAAAAAAATTAGGAAATAACGTGGTTTTTATTGAATTATCAGGACAATGGACATGGACAAGGAAACACAAAACACTGACGAATGGGCGATATATACGAACAGTATAGACACAGGCAAGACACATGGACATGGGCCATGCAGACAAAGACAATACACATGGACAATTCAAACCAAAATAATGTAAGATACTCAATAAATCAATATAGAAAAAAAATAAATCAAAAATGACTCTTATAGCCTTTAACAATTGCACCAATAAACTAAATTAATTTGCAAACCGAATATCTCCACTTTCCCTACCCCTATCTCCCTATCAAGTCTATCAACCAAATAATAAATGAAAAAAAAAGAATTTCACAAAATCTAACTAAGCTATGGTGCAATGTTAAAGTAATCCAACAGGCAGGCCGTGTCCCGCACCGGTAAATCGCCACCCAAGTCGAAATCACAACTCCGTCTCTCCCGTAAGTTGACAAAAATTATACCCTATCGTTCACTACGCGACAAACGAAGCTCAAAATGAACAAAACTTGTTAAAGTCACCTCATTGAACTAATTATGTTCGCGAATAAACCCCACAGGGAAGAATTTGCCAACGTTAGACTAACGGAGGTCCAAAATGTTATAACTCGTCGACAATTTATCAATATTTTATCGTGACAAAATTGAACAATGAAAACCGTCCGATAATATTTTATCGACGACGGTATAATTTAATAGAATATCCAATAAACCCTTTATTCAATTTCGTGAAATCAACGAAACAGTCAACAAAAGAAGCCACCAAAGTTTCACGATACAATTCGACACGTCAAAAGACGGGAGGAAAATCCCGTGAAAAAATGGTTGCCGACCGAGTCTCAAACTGCACGAAATAAAAATGTCACGGTTATACTTATAGTCTCTCAGAGACACTAAAAGTCACAAGAGTTCTCAATATACTCCTTATTTATCACAGTATAAATAAATACCCAGCCAAAGAAAGAACCTCACCCAATTTTGTCAGGAAAATTTCAACGCACGTGCAAAATGGCCGACCAGCAAGGCAAAACTACGCCACTGTCGCCAACCAGACCAAATTTGTCTACAAACGGAGCAATTTGAACTTGATTATTTAAACTTCTGACTCCATTAAAGTAACTTCCTCGCTATAGTACAATACCGGTACGGAACAGGGCCTTACCTGTTGAATATTATCCCTCGAAACTCCCGGTGCTTAGGTCTTACTATCTTGAGGTCTGCCGCAAGAGTGCCCTTGCCAACTCATATCTCCCGGGGACTTATGTTTCCTCGTCCCTGATTGGCTGGTTTTCATGCAGCGCCCTCAGGGGCAAGAGCTCCCAGAGGTAGATAGCGTTTGGACACCCTACTTAAGCCAGGCTAACCCACTCCTAACGGTAGCTAAGCTACATTTGGAGGCCCTGCCAAGGCTAGACTAACCTATTAAGGGTGGCCACCCTTGACTACCTAAACGCTAAAGGGCAGTGTTTACTACACCATAAACAAATCCATCCTAAAACGTATACGAAAAGTCAAAAACAGACAAAATCCCAATTTCAAACTTCAGTCGACGCTGTTTTATGTCACTTTTGACTGTGAGCATCAACAAAATCAAACTTGGGTATTTTCTTTGAACATAAGTTACAAAAATATATATTTTTACTTTATTAACACCGTATTAGCACATTTAAATAGCATACGACAAGAAGACGTGTGGAGAAATAGCCAGGTTTCTGATATGTGTAGCGTGCCAGAAATGTCGTTCTGATGTCGCCGCAACTGACAGAGCTATTTATCAGGTGTTGTTTCAGCTGTCAAAACATGTGTTGTGGAAATAAGTCTTGAGGGATTTTTTTCATACACTGTAAACTTAGGTGTTAACTTACTGAACTCCTTACTGGATGCGTAATTGTGTTCAAATTGTTAACTTTCATGCTCAATTTGTTAACTTCCATGTTCAATTTTGAACGTTAACATACAAACCATTAACGCAGGTATTCAAACGCAGAATGCATTATTGAACATGCAAAGTTTGAACAAGCATTCTAAGCTCTAACAGAAGTGTTTGCAACTTTAACACGCAATACCGGCGTTAATGGTTTGAATGCTCGAGTTCAAAATTGAACATGAAGTTAACAATTTGAACACAATTACATGTACGCGTTCAATAATTGTTACAATTCAGGAGTTAAAAAGAGAACACCTAAGTTTACAGTGTATGCTACCCTATCTGCTCCATTGTTAACATGATCTTCCTAGTGAACATGGTGACGAATTATCTCATACGTGTAGCATCCTACATCTTAAAACATGCATGTATGAGATTACACACTAAATACTGTAGTGTTACAGTTAACACCTTAACGATATCAGCAATTATTGATCGTCAAGTATTTGGGAGTAACTTTCATCGTTACAACGTTGAAAACTAGCAACCATGAAACTTGATAAACAACTCGCGGAATACTTTGTGTACGAAAGTTGTCTAAGACGAAGATTTCCAACATTTTGTTCATCGAGTTCACAGCAGACACTCTTACAGGGTTAGCTACAAGACTTCCGCTTCAGAAGTGTACATAATAGAATAACTAGGAATAACCATTTTAAATCACTTTCTAGCAACAAGGCATACCTGTATCGAGAACAGCAGAATAATGTAAGGTTTCTGGTCTTCTTTTCCACGAGTAACTTGAAATATATACATCTATCCTAAGAATATTTCACTTGAAGCAAAATGATTCCGAAATAAGCTTATCTCTACATTGCCCAGAAAATATGTCGAATCACAACTTACTTGATTGAATGCTTTACTTTCAATATGAGAATCAATGGTTGGATGTCCAGCCACGTCAAGCATGGTAGCTAGTTCAATCTTCGGCATAGTTGTTTCGAGATTCATGCTTGTCGCTCTTGTCAGGGTAGTGGCAATTTCAGTTTTCATTTCCCACTGGGTCTCCGATTCTCTTTTCTTGGGCAGATTTCCTCCGGAATATCTGAAAAACTCATCCTGTATCATTGAAGCGGTATCTTGATCATCAGGTTCCACTTTTATTGATAAATCTTCCATTTCTCGTCTTCATAAAATAGCTCGATACAGGAACTGTGTGAAGATGAAGAAATAGATGGCAATGAGGGTCATTCAAAATCTTGAAAAGTCATCAATTGAATCTATCGATGATGAGGATGATGAGGACACTAACAATAAGTAGATCAAGTGCGCCTTTAAGACCTTGCTTTGACCAGAAAATTCAACCACTTGTCAATCTCGATACGAGGACGATATTGAAATAGAAAACACGTGAATATATATATATATATATAAATATTTATATTCATTTTGTATGAAATTTTAGTCTATGGGAATGTCAATCTGGCCTAACCCAGTATAACATGTCAATTTGATGCGAGTTTTCAGCATTACCTTATATGGTCAAAGCAACGCACAATATTCTTCTTCTTCTTCCTCTTCTTCTTTCAATATCTTCCTCGTGTCGAAATTGACAAGTGGGTGAATTTTCATGACCATACTCTACATATACATGCCACTGGAAAGAAATTGCTAAGAGACTTGACAAGGTGTAGGAGAATTCAATTAATCAGATTTTCGAAGAAAAATCCCCTTAATGTTCACTTGTAATTCTGTCTATACTATGCAATAAAGAGATAAATGAAGCATATATCCAGGCCAAATAGGAATCTCAACCCGAAAACTGATTGCCTGCAGAAGCTGGATACAGCTTTCGTTTTCTTAAGGTCCAATGAATCAACACAACCCCTGTGGCTAACATGAGATTGATCTAATCCAAACCCCTCGGCTTTCCCCAAGTGATTGAGACCCATGTGTAGTGTGGTTTGGGGAAGAGATAGTTCTATGTGGCCTGGGATGATCAAAACATAGTTGGTTACATTCAGGCATACAGGACAGAAATATAAATTAATAGATCTGTACAAGGGCATGACTACGTAAATATTTGGGCCGAGGGGAGCCACATTCTATGGGCATCTGACTTAGCACTCTGTAAAATAAAAATAAAAAAAACATATAAATAAGCTGTACCAAACAGGAATCTCCAGAAATAACTTGAACAGTCAACTACAAATACCAAAATCGGAGATGAAAGGTGCATAACTTCATAAGCCTAGGCAAGTAATCCTTTGTTTGGCTTGTAGAATACAACAATATAAATAAGTTTTCCAAAATATAGTACATAGCTATACCGAACACAGTTCTGCAGATATAGTTGGTTACATTCAAGCATATAGGACAGAAATAGAAATTAGTATATCTGTAAAGGGGCATTACTCTGTAAAATATGGACCGAGGGGAGCCACTTTCGATAGGCGTCTGATTTAGCACTCTGTAAAATAAGAACCCAGGTGAGAAAGCTGTACCGAACACGGATCTGGAGATATAAATAGCTACAGATAACAAAACCAGAGATTATTACATCCGAAAGGGGCATAACTCCATAAGCCGAGGTGAGTAATCCTTTGCTGGCTTGTAGAATACAACAATATAAGTAAGTTTCCAAAACATACTTAGCTATACCGAACACAGTTCTGCAGATATATGTTTTGTTACATTCAGGCATAGGACAGAAACAGAAATTGATATATCTGTAAAGAGGCATAACTCTGTTAAATAGGGGCCGAGAGGAGTCACTTTCGATAAGCATCTGACTTAGCACTGGCTGAAGGGTAAAAACTGCTTGAAAATTCTCATTTGTAGAGCACAAACCATCAAATCTTGTCTGTTTTTCCTTGATGGGAACTAACAGAGCCAATATATCTCCATTCGATTTCATATGCCAAGTAGCCCGAAAACATCAGATAAGGAGTCTATTCTTTTGTTTGGTTGTTGTCGAATGGACTCCTTTAGACCGAAACGAAACGAAAAAAAAAAAAGAACGTCAGTCGCTCGAGATCTTTCACTGCACACGGTGTGGAGAATTGAGACAGTGCCACGAAAAACATTTTATCTAATAAATAATGTGATTTGGCATCTCCAGCACTATGACAACCACCTAGTGACTCCTTTAATCAGATGGAATCGGACTTCAACTACAGATTTTGTCAACAAAACCGTTGTTTCTTTCGCCACAGTTGATAGGGACATGGACAGAATGGGGATGACCTTTTGGCTCACGTCATCATTAGAAATCGATCCATGCAGGTTATAAACCAATAACGATGTGTGTTTATTCACATGATCAGAAAAGTCACGAGATAAAAATAGCGAAGATCATATTCTTACAAGATGTCAGAAAGGCATGAAAACTTTAAAATCAGTCGAGGTTTTCCTTACACATCTGATCACATTTTGCCCCCATCAAAGCAGTCATGAGAGATGGTACATAGACAAAGAAGCTCAGGTCGGTCAAACTGTATCAAATTGGCATATTATTTACTTCCCGTTTCGTTATCTTCGTCAGCGAATGATCACAGGGGCGCGTTTCAGTTGTTAATCGGTTGAATAGGTTGATTATAGTGGGGAGGTAGGTAATAAAGGACCTCGCCCATCTCCCTCCCTATAATCAACCTATTTAACCAATTAACAACTGAAACGAGCTCCTGTGCGAATGATTGCAAAAAGGCACTTTTCGGGACGCCAGCTTTTATCGCGGAAATTTAACCTCCGTACGCTCTAATCTGTGATAGAAATGCCACGCCTCCTTAGCCTATATTTAACTATCACAACCAGAGTTTCTGAGTTAATATGTCGTGGTATGAAAACGGCCATTTTAGCGGATAGAAGTGTATAGTTCTCTGGAAATAATAATTCTCCGTTAGTGTGACAGAAACCCACCATTACACATTAGGCCTACAATTAGTATTCCTTCCCAGTCCGCAAAGATCACAATGCTAAACCTCAGTGTAGAAATTTTTTTGTAAATTACCTACTCTCAATAGGGACAATGGAAAGGTACATGCCCTTATAAAAATGTACCATGTTGTACCATGGATTATGTCCCAAAGTACCGTGGTACACCATGGTACAGCGTGGTACAGGCATGGTACAACCTGGTACAGGTATGGTACAGCATGGTACAGGCATGGTACACCATGGTAACTCCATTGTATTAACATGGTACATGCATGGTAAATCCATGGTACAATGTCCCAAAGTACCATGGTACTTTCAGCATGGTACACCATGGTACATTTTTATAAGGGTGTAGCCTGGCTGAATTCTCTGATCATAATTGTGAATGAGCACGGTGCATTTCCAAGGCAAAGCATGTTCACTCCGCCAAGAGTACAGGTACTGGCTGAGCTGAAGAAGAAATAACATATACCGGACGAAGGAAATTTTTGTTGCACTCGGCCATGTTATTAACAAAAACGCACTGTATCCGTTTCTCCGTTTTTCATTTCAGTTTACCTCTTCAGCAAAATCACTGATTCCTTTTCCGACTAGAATTCCCTTCTTTTGGTTAATAATTCGCGGTTTTCATTGCATGATGCGTGCATGTAACCTGGCTTTCCTGTCTCTTTTCTTCTTTGTCTTCTACTCGTTGAAAATTGCTCGCCACAACAGATCGAACGTTTGTCGAGTTATTTGAAAAGTGTGACCTGTCATAGACAGGGAACGGGGACTGCGCAATAACCTGTTAAATTCAAACTAAGGAACTCTAACTATGATAGGTGTACAGAGAGTGAGGGGCGTGGTGACCCCTATCACAGAATGAGTTATGATACAACAACAACAACAACAATTAATCAACGCAAATTAAATTAGACTCATTCATCTGAATGTTTATCAGCCAATACATAGGTTGTGAGTTTTAGATCATTTACATATATCCATCCATTTATGATTTTGTACTGGATCAGCACAGCTAAATGGACATGATGTTCTCCCCTGATCTAGTGCAAATCGGATTGGCCCCGATTCAACAAACTGCTTCACTGTATCATTGATTCAAGACTAATGGATCAGCCATTAATAATATCAGTGAAACATGCATGTTACACTTCAAACTTTTGCTGTAGATTTTACAGCAATCTACGGACAGTTTTTAGTACAGGTAAATTACCAGTAATTTGCTGTTAAACACTGCGAAATGCACTATTCAATTTCATTTCATAGTTATTCACTATAAATTTACATTAGTCAATGTACATTTTACAGTGAATTACGGCCAAATTTATACACAAAATCTAAGGCAAATTACTGTAAAATTTACAGATCTATTCTATCATTTTGATAGGATTATATACTTTGTCCATATTTCAAAGGAATAGTTTTCACCAACAATTTAAAAGAAATTACATGGCATGGTGCCTTAGCATCTCACTGGATCACCAGTTTTATTGGCATTAAACATTATTTAAATAAATAATGTTTAATGCCAATATTTACTCGTTTTATAGCTCCTAAATTTGCTATGTTGTCGTTTACCCAGGGCCAAACATTAATGTAGTTCATGCGAAATGTGGGCTATCTTTTATGTGCAATCATTACAAGAGAACACGTCAGAATAACAAAAATAAATGCCACTAGATTTTGTGACACTGGGAGGATAGAACAGAAGAATCATTAATTATTATTCCTGTTCCTCGTTTCCATGCCAACTATATGTTACCACATTTGTTGCGTACTCTCAAAGAAGCATGAACAGAAAATAGCACAGATATCTTCTCTCAAACAAGGTCGTATTTTTATTGGGTATCACCTCTGTTACGGCCTCAAATTTGACGGATTTGTTTTCAACATACTTCAGCGGTGAAAATCACCGATACGGATGTCGAGCTCCATCCTAAGCAAAAAAAAAAAAAAATCGAATATACATGAAAACCATGCGAGGAAAAGGTTGTTCCTTCACATACACCCGAGTCAGGATATAATCTATCGAGCAGAAAATTAGACTGGCCAATTCAGGGGTTTTACATTCCTTGAACATTAATTGTTTAAGTCTGGTTAAAATACTTCGATTGTGTTATCAGCAAAATAGAAATTCTGATATACACACATATAACATAAGCTATTGAAAACGAGAAAGACTACCGGTATTTATTACACGGAAGTGAGTATAATCTGAATGCTGGTTTGTCAGACGACGTCACCTATGCCGACACGAAAGATAGTTTGTCTTCAGTGAGCTCGATGTTCATTTCTCGCGCATCGATATCAATCGCCATACTGGTATCGGGCATTAAGACGGTCCGATATTCAACCCGACAAAAGTGGATGGAAAAAGTTTGGATATAGATCGAAATTATCCACTGATACCTGCGAGCTAAAACTTAACACATACCGGCTACACATATAACTCAAGTTGTTTTGATGCAAAACTAAGGTCTGCAATAGTAGTTAATAATATTGAATAAAAACGTTTAAATATGATTGATAAAATTTGCCAGCTATTGTTACCGGTAAACAAGATCTCACTTTTGGCAAAAGGATCTTCAAAATTTGTTTCAAATAGCATTTTAGGACTACTTGTACCAAGGATTTTGGTATATATTTGTCTCTATATTAAAATGTACAGTTTTGACAGAATGTTTTATCTAATTAACTATAGACATGCCAAGATGACGTAATCAACAACTTTATGCAGAACTTATTTCAAACATGTGATAGTAGGAAACCCATTTTATCTGAAAGAGCATTAACGATTTTTTTGGTCAAATATGAGATCTTGTGCACGGTACCATACCAAATATTCACACAGTTGAGAAGTGTTTTTACGTCTTCTTGTCGGCAAGAACGTCCGGTCGGTCGTCCGGTCGTCAGTCGTCAACAACTCTTGTGATCGGTTTAGAACCCAAACCGTTGCTTCTAGAGACTTCAAATTTGGTAAACAGGATTGTTGGGTGGTCAGCCACAAGCCTATCGAATCTGGACCCAATTGGTTGAAGACTTGGTGGCCATCTTTAATTTATGCGAAACCGTCACGTTTTCTCGTTATCAAGATATCTTTAGAAAGACTTACCCTAGGCTCACCAAACTTGCTGTGCACATCTATAGAATCTGGATCCGATTGGTTGGAAACCTTGGCGGCCATCTTCAATTTATGCGAAACCATGATTCTTGTGTATCTCGGAAACCATTTCGCTGTTCACTGTGAAACTTATTATAGATTATCGATACAACTTGCCGTGCACATCCATATGCTCGTGACCCAGGAACCTACTGAATCTGGACCCGATTGGGTGGAAACTTTGTTAGCCATCTTTAATTTATGCGAAACCATGAATCTTGTGTATCTCGGAAACCATTTCGCTGCTCAGTGTGAAACTTGGTATAGATTATCGATACATCAAGAAACTTTAAAGGAATTTAATTTATGCAAAATGTATACCTCTGGTACTGTTCAAGTGTTTGATGCAAGACTTCCTATTCGTCATCAGTACATCAAGATACTAAAAATGAATGACCGAGCCGTTTTCTCTGATTGAATGGAAACCTTGGCAGCCGTTTTCAATTGATGTAAAATCGTTGATGATGTATATACCCTTTGATACTGTTCAAGTGTTCAGTATGCTTGGTATACGTCATAGATACATCAAGAGACAAGTGATGACTGCCGGTATCTCTGATTGAACGGGAAACTTTGCAGCCATTTCTGATTGCAATTTTTTTGATAATCTGTATATTTGTCACTTGACTGCTTGATGTTCCTGATATTTTCAAAGTAGTACATGTATGGTTTAAATTGAATATATTATGAATGGCTTGCACCCAGTGCCGAGGGGTTTTAGATGCACAGGTTCGTATTCCTATCAAAAACTCTATATTACTTAGCCCACACTGAAAATCGGAAGACTTTGATTATTGTTCAGATTATTATCAAGGTTCAAAGCAAGAATGGCTTGAAGCTTTTTGTTTTTGTTCAGAATATTTTTGTTCTTCCGCCATATTTTTTCGCACGTGATATATCAAATTATTTATTATAGTTCTCCAATTCATCCAACATCCCACACTGAATTTATCATATTTTAATCTTTTACAAGCCACTGTAAAGCATCTGCATTCAACCAAATCTTTCAGGCGTTTACATATGCATTTTCCATTCACTGTGTACCAATATACACTGACTAAAACTGTCTGGCTGAGGGGTTGTTGCACCTTTTAGGTGCTGCCTCATGTTGCAACTTGTCTCACCAATCATTTTTCCTTCCTTTTTTGCACAAATACTTCATAACAATAGTACGATTGAAGTTGTATGACGTTTCAGAACTTCATTGTGATTTGTTTATTGTTCATATTTATTTATTGGCGACTGCATCATCAGCAATGTGTCACTGGTTTTAATTCTAATTAAATCTGCAGATCAACGGGATAATGTATGGGTAGACAAAGTCAAATTATTGTCCACTTGTAGCCAGTCAATCAGAGTAGTTGAAGACACTTTTTCTCTCTTTCTCACTACAGGTGCTTACACAGCAATATGCCCCTTTTGCTGTGTTGCCACTTTCATGTGTAATTTAACAAGTGCTGACGGTGACTTGGATGAGACTTCTCTGGATTCTACGATTTCTCTCTCTGTTTCAGAATGATCAGCTGATTCCAGAATATGTGCAATGTTTATCGCAGCAATGCTCCTCAATTTTTGATTAACCTGGTACAAGGTCACTGCATGGATAAAGTATGTCCTGTATCATGGTAATCTTGTCAGCCGCTGTATAGTTGTCTGAATTATCCTAAAACAAGGGACCAACCAATAATCAGATATCCTCAGATATATCAGTTAGATGATGTTAAAGCTCAGACTCAAGAATAAGGTAACCCAGCATCGATTGAATTTTGAAATTGTGCTTTCGTGTGATTTTTTGGCTTTTTCTTATACATGTACATTATAGCAGGAGTTTATGATATATCCAAAATATGACAACGAAAAATGCGAAAAGTCAAAAAACAGACAAAAACCCAATCTAAAACTTCAGTCGACGCTGTTTTACCCCATTTTACACTGTGAGCGTTAACAAAAACTTGGATATTTTCTTCGAACAAAACTTAGTTTATTATGCAAAGTTACAAAAAATATTTATTTACTTTATCATCACCGTATAGCGCATTTACATAGCCGACGACATGAGGTGTGGAGAGAAAAATGCAAGGAAATAGCCAGGATTCTAGTATGTGCCGCGTGCCAAGGATGTCGTTCTGATGTCGCCACAACTGACACGTGCTGTGAGTACTAAAGCGTTGAGTAACATGAGGGCTATTGTTCAGCTGTTGTTTTTTCACAAATATCGACCAAACTTGTGTGAACATATAGGCTGCATACTATTCTATCATTCTGAAAACTTACTTCCATGACATCCATGGGCGAGTTTGTGATAAACAAGATAAACAGGCAAAATATGCTAATATTATTTTGTCAACTTCAGCGTTTTACACAAGGAATATGCGATCAAGGTAGACTCGGAATTCGCAATCATGGCAAACAAATTATTAACTTTCCCTAATTCAAACTTCGAAGTCCTTTAGCACATATCATCCGTGATATTGAAACAATTGCCTGGTTTTGGTTTATGTAAGCAATTCTTTCCTACGATCGCAAATCCATCGTGCGAAACGCTAACAATTGAGAAAACATTCTGTACAGGATATTTTCGCAAAATAGACATAATACTTAATGTGTACACAAATGTGAGTGGTATCTGTGTTAAATATCTTTCACCTGCAGAGAGACGAATTGGTATACGTATATGTAGACCCACGATTTCTTAGTTCCTGTTCTCAACCTTGTCTTTCATGAGCAATGATCGCCGTTCATGTGGATTCTTTTAGGTCTCTTCATGATGCATTCGGTGGTCCAATGGTTAGAGCGTCGGCCTCGTAAGTGGTACAGGTACACTTTTCGATCCCAGGACGGGTCATACCTAAAATAAAAAAAAATAAAAAAATGGAACTTGTTGCTTCCTCGCTCACTTTCAGCATTAAGAGGATAGAGCAAGGACGGGTTCGCTCAGTGTCAGTATAATGTGAGTGAGATGGCATGTTTGTCTACGGCATATTTCATTGAGATCGCACTATAAAATTGCCGCATTAGATCTGCTCTGTTACAAGTAGGGCTTTTCAGTACTATGAGTTATTTCATGCTCCTTCAGAAGTCCTCTCGTTGCATCGCTAATGGTGCACGGTAGACATTTGTATGGCTTTCCACCAGTATGAATTATTTCATGCTCTTTCAGGCTTCTATTTCTTTTGATGCAATAATGGCATATTGAGCATTTGAATGTCTTTTCACCAGTAAGTTATTTCATGTTGATTTAAGCTTTCATTTGTTATACTGCTATAATGTATATAGGCATATAAAGCATTTAAATGGCTTTTCACCAATACGTACGGTGGCCCGTTAGGGCCATTGTCGTTTTCTTTTGATTTCCTATGTTTTTCTTCTATTTCCGAAGAAACCAACTTAATTTTCTAGATTTTCTTTGTATTTTCCAAGAAATCAACTGAATTTTCAGCGAATTCATAGCAATATTCTGCGAATTTTCCGTGTTCAACGACGTAAAAACAGAGACAAAGTCGAAGAAAAACACCAAATATAATTTCCTCCGCGGATATAATATTTCCTCCACGGATATAATATTTCCTCCGCGGATATAATCATTTCCTCCGCGGATATAATATTTCCTCCGCGGATATATTTCCTCCGCGGATATAATCATTTCCTCTGCGGATATAATCATTTACTCCGCGGATATAATATTTCCTTCGCGGATATAATCATTTCCTCCGCGGATATAATATTTCCTCCACCGATATAATATTTCCTCCGCGGATATAATCATTTCCTCCGCGGATATAATATTTCCTCCGTGGATATAATATTTCCTCCGCGGATATAATCATTTCCTCCGCGGATATAATATTTCCTCCGCGGATATAATCATTTCCTCCGCGGATATAATATTTCCTCCGCGGATATAATCATTTCCTCCGCGGATATAATATTTCCTCCGCGGATATAATCATTTCATCCGCGGATATAATATTTCCTCCGCGGATATAATATTTCCTCCGCGGATATAATCATTTCCTCCGCGGATATAATATTTCCTCCGCGGATATAATGTTTCCTCCGCGGATATAATCATTTCCTCCGCGGATATAATATTTCCTCCGCGGATATAATATTTCCTCCGCGGATATAATCATTTCCTCCGCGGATATAATATTTCCTCCGCGGATATAATATTTCCTCCGCGGATATAATCATTTCCTCCGCGGATATAATATTTCCTCCGCGGATATAATATTTTCTCCGCGGATATAATCATTTCCTCCGCGGATATAATATTTCCTCCGCGGATATAATATTTCCTCCGCGGATATAATCATTTCCTCCGCGGATATAATATTTCCTCCGCGGATATAATATTTCCTCCGCGGATATAATCATTTCCTCCGCGTATATAATATTTCCTCCGCGGATATAATATTTCCTCCGCGGATATAATCATTTCCTCCGCGGATATAATATTTCCTCCACGGATATAATCATTTCCTCCGCGGATATAATATTTCCTCCGCGGATATAATATTTCCTCCGCGGATATAATCCTTTCCTCCGCGGATATAATATTTCCTCCGCGGATATAATATTTCCTCCGCGGATATAATCATTTCCTCCGCGGATATAATATTTCCTCCGCGGATATAATATTTCCTCCGCGGATATAATAATTTCCTCCGCGGATATAATATTTCCTCCGCGGATATAATATTCCCTCCGCGGATATAATCATTTCCTCCGCGGATATAATATTTCCTCCGCGGATATAATATTTCCTCCGCGGATATAATCATTTCCTCCGCGGATATAATATTTCCTCCGCGGATATAATCATTTCCTCCGCGGATGTAATATTTCCTCCGCGGATATAATATTTCCTCCGCGGATATAATCATTTCCTCCGCGGATATAATATTTTCTCCGCGGATATAATCATTTCCTCCGCGGATATAATATTTCCTCCGCGGATATAATATTTCCTCCGCGGATATAATCATTTCCTCCGCGGATATAATATTTCCTCCGCGGATATAATCATTTCCTCCGCGGATATAATATTTCCTCCGCGGATATAATCATTTCCTCCGCGGATATAATATTTCCTCCGCGGATATAATATTTCCTCCGCGGATATAATCATTTCCTCCGCGGATATAATATTTCCTCCGCGGATATAATATTTCCTCCGCGGATATAATCACTTCCTCCGCGGATATAATATTTCCTCCGCGGATATAATATTTCCTCCGCGGATATAGTTAATTTCCTCCGCGGAGGAAATTCACGTGACTTGAGTACTAGAAAGACGGCAAATTCATTAGCATTTTTGAGGCTGAGGAGTGAGGCTGATGTGCAGGTGACGTCACGATGGCGTCACTATGACGTCACATCCGGTGACATCCGGATCAAAGGTCACATCCGGTCACGTGACAACTGGATCACTTCCTGTGACGTCACGATGGCGTCATTATGACGTCACATCCGGTGACATCCGGGTCAAAGGTCACATCCGGTCACGTGGCATCCGGTAACATCCGGGTCACTTCCTGTGACGTCGCTTCCGGTCAGCTGGCGGCCTAGCAAGAGTTATCTGCCCCTACCTAAGACCCCAGTGACTTCCAATGTTAATCTCATGCAGGTATGGGAAAGGGGGCTTGAAGATATCTTTGAACGCCACTATGAGATTCGCCTCCGTTTTCGTCCGGATGGGTACCACCCACGCATACTTCGATAGGATATCGATGCACGTCAAGATATACTGATTCCCATCGTTGTGTTTGGCAAAGGCGCTCATATCGACCAAATCCGCTTGCCACTGGGCATCTATTCCTCCCACGATGACCCGGTTCCGTAGAAAATGGCGACGGACAGATCGATGTAACTATTTTGGGAGTAGTTAATTACGAATCCGGGATGAAATTTTACATAAAGCGCGTTAAATTAGGATCTGTCTATTGACGCTTGGGTTAAATTGATTTTTAATGAATTTAATTATTTAATAATTAAGGTAAAATTTATTTTCAAAATCTGACCTCGGATTCGTGATCTGCGTTATCCATATTACTTTATGACGAAGTTTAGAGTAATTCGGAACAGTGGAATTGGGTGCTGCCCATTGAAGCCTGGGTTAAATTGACTTCTAATAAAATTAATTATTTAATAATTAAGATAAAGTAGATTTTACAATCTGACCTCGGATTCGTCATCTACGTCCTCGACAATACTTTAGGAAGAAGTTTAATGTAATTCGGAACAGTGGAATTGGGTCTGTCCATTGAAGCCTGGGTTACATTGATTTTTTACATGCAAATTCTACATGTAACGCCGACCCCTAGCATGTTGTGACCGCGAGTTTGCGACACCCATTGCACACACAAATATGGGTCGCACCTCTATGGATAGCTGAGACAGTGAAGTTGTGCACAGAGGTATGGGTTTATGTTTTCCAACTCAAATCTCGCAAGCCAGGGTCAAAATGTAAATGTCATATCGGTGCACAAAGGGGAACCGATAATAGAATTAACAGCCTGATTGTTGCGGAGTGTCCTTGGTCACCCTTATTTTGTATCCAAGCGTGCGATACACCAAATGAAAGCCCATCGCTTAGTCTTTTATTTAATATTTTTTTTGATGTTCAACAATGTTGACCAGCAGAAGGCTGTCCATTTTTCTACATGGGGTATATTTAGCAATACAGTGACAAATTCTACATGTAACGCCGACCCCTAGCATGTTGTGACCGCGAGTTTGCGACACCCATTGCACGCACAAATATGGGTCGCACCTCTATGGATAGCTGAGGAAATGTAGTTGTGCATAGAGGTACGGGTTTATGTTTTCCAA
The DNA here is from genome assembly GCA_036873755.1 of Hanleya hanleyi. Taxonomy (NCBI): domain Eukaryota; kingdom Metazoa; phylum Mollusca; class Polyplacophora; order Lepidopleurida; family Hanleyidae; genus Hanleya; species Hanleya hanleyi. Next base: position 9,283 of record JAVTVY010017115.1, on the reverse strand, counting down.
TTAAAATCTCGCAAGCCAAGGTCAAAAGTTAATTTTTGAACTCATTTTGATACTTTTTCGGTCGAAATTTTTGGGGTCACCGATTCCTTTCAAATTTGGTGAACTGGTAGTACTCACCTAGCTGATTACGAATCTGCAATCAGAATTGACGTAGGTCTCTAAGTTTTTTTTAAAAGAATTTCTGAAATACTGAAAATTTGCCATCTACCTTGGGGCTGAAATGGTCTGAAAAATTCGACCTTCACCGATTAACCTCAAACTTCGCACTAAAGTATACTGGAGGTCGTAGGTCACGAATATGATGTCAGATTTGACCTTGACCTTGACCTTCATATTAAAATGGCGATTCGAAAATTTGGGTATGACTTTGACCTTGGCGCAAGGTAACAAGATATTGTCAGACGACCTTGACCTTTTGATATGTCATGACCACATGATCTCTGCGTTGACCCATGACATCGAACTTGACCTTTGGCCTTGGGTTTAAAAATGCGACGGTACAATTGGAATGCACTATCGCAAATTTTATCTTGAGGTCAGAGGTCAAGGTCAAGGTCATGGGTCAACTCAAAGGTCACGGGGTCATCACATATCAAAAGGTCAAGGTCATCCGACATTATCTTGTGACCTTGCGCTAAGGTCAAAGTCATACCCAAATTTTCAAATCGAGATTTTGATATGAAGGTCAAGGTCAAGGTCAAAACTGACCTCAGATTCGTGACCTCTGACCCCGATATAGATTTAGGGCAAAGTTTAAGGTCAATCGGTGACAGCAAAAATTCTGACCAAAATTTCGCTAAGGGGTCACCCTTAGGTGTTTTGGAGGTCAAGTTTCAACCTTCACCGAATGACCTCAAATTATGTGTATATAGGTTTTCGAGGTCCCTGATCACGAATCCGAGGTCAAAATTTGGATTGCTTTGATACAAAAAAAAGTGTCCATTGAAGCCTAGGTTAAGTATTGGAATTTTCAAAAATCAGTAAAAAAAAAACTTAGGGCCCTAGATCGATTCCGACCGCAGTTTCGTTATCAGCTAGACTCATACTCTTACCACACCAAATTTGGAAGGAATCGGTGAAACAACATTTTCATCCTTATACCTTGGGGCTGAAATGGTCTGAAAAATTCGATCTTCACCGATTAACCTCAAACTTCGCACTAAAGTATACTAGAGGTCGTAGGTCACGAATATGATGTCAGATTTGACCTTGACCTTGACCTTGACCTTCATATTAAAATGGCGATTCGAATATTTGGATATGACTTTGACCTTGGCGCAAGGTAACAAGATATTGTCAGACGACCTTGACCTTTTGATATGTTATGACCCCATGACCTCTGCGTTGACCCATGACATCGAACTTGACCTTTGGCCTTGGGTTTAAAAATGCGATGGTACAATTGGAATGCACTATCGCAAATTTTATCTTGAGGTCAGAGGTCAAGGTAAAGGTCATGGGTCAACTCAAAGGTCACGGGGTCATCACATATCAAAAGGTCAAGGTCATCCGACATTATCTTGTGACCTTCCGCTAAGGTCAAAGTCATACCCAAATTTTCTAATCGAGATTTTAATATGAAGCTCAAGGTCAAGGTCAAATCTGACCTCATATTCGTGACCTACGATCTCCAGTATAGTTTAGTGCGAAGTTTGAGGTCAATCGATCAAGGCCGAATTTTTCAGACCATTTTAGCCCAAGGTATGAGGATGAAAATGTTGTTTCACCGATTCCTTGAACATTTGGTGTGGTAAGAGTATGAGTCTAGCTGATAACGAAACTGCGGTCGGAATCGATCTAGGGCCCTAAGTTTTTTTTTTACTGATTTTTGAAAATTCCAATACTTAACCTAGGCTTCAATGGACACTTTTTTTTGTATCAAAGCAATCCAAATTTTGACCTCGGATTCGTGATCAGGGACCTCGAAAACCTATATACACATAATTTGAGGTCATTCGGTGAAGGTTGAAACTTGACCTCCAAAACACCTAAGGGTGACCCCTTAGCGAAATTTGGTCAGAATTTTTGCTGTCACCGATTGACCTTAAACTTTGCCCTAAACCTATATCGGGATCAGAGGTCACGAATCTGAGGTCAGTTTTGACCTTGACCTTGACCTTCATATCAAAATCTCGATTTGAAAATTTGGGTATGACTTTGACCTTAGCGCAAGGTCACAAGATAATGTCAGATGACCTTGACCTTTTGATATGTGATGACCCCGTGACCTTTGAGTTGACCCATGACCTTGACCTTGACCTCTGACCTCAAGATAAAATTTGCGATAGTGCATTCCAATTGTACCATCGCATTTTTAAACCCAAGGCCAAAGGTCAAGTTCGATGTCATGGGTCAACGCAGAGATCATGGGGTCATGACATATCAAAAGGTCAAGGTCGTCTGACAATATCTTGTTACCTTGCGCCAAGGTCAAAGTCATACCCAAATTTTCGAATCGCCATTTTAATATGAAGGTCAAGGTCAAGGTCAAATCTGACATCATATTCGTGACCTACGACCTCCAGTATACTTTAGTGCGAAGTTTGAGGTTAATCGGTGAAAGTCGAATTTTTCAGACCATTTCAGCCCCAAGGTAGATGGCAAATTTTCAGTATTTCAAAAATTCTTTTAAAAAAAACTTCAATTCTGATTGCAGATTCGTAATCAGCTAGGTGAGTACTATCAGCTCACCAAATTTGAAAGGAATCGATGACCCAAAAAATTTCGACCGAAAAAGTATCAAAATGAGTTCAAAAATTAACTTTTGACCTTGGCTTGCGAGATTTTAATTGGAAAACATAAACCCGTACCTCTATGCACAACTACATTTCCTCAGCTATCCATAGAGGTGCGACCCATAGTTGTGTGTGCAATGGGTGTCGCAAACTCGCGGTCACAACATGCTAGGGGTCGGCGTTACATGTAGAATTTGTCACTGTATTGCTAAATATACCCCATGTAGAAAAATGGACAGTCTTCTGCTGGTCAACATTGTTGAACATAAAAAAAAATATTAAATAAAAGACTAAGCGATGGGCTTTCATTTGGTGTATCGCACGCTTGGATACAAAATAAGGGTGACCAAGGACACTCCGCAACAATCAGGCTGTTAATTCTATTATCGGTTCCCCTTTGTGCACCGATATGACATTTACATTTTGACCCTGGCTTGCGAGATTTGAGTTGGAAAACATAAACCCATACCTCTGTGCACAACTTCACTGTCTCAGCTATCCATAGAGGTGCGACCCATATTTGTGTGTGCAATGGGTGTCGCAAACTCGCGGTCACAACATGCTAGGGGTCGGCGTTACATGTAGAATTTGCATGTAAAAAATCAATGTAACCCAGGCTTCAATAGACAGATCCTAATTTAACGCGCTTTATGTAAAATTTCATCCCGGATTCGTAATTAACTACTCTCAAAATAGTTACATCGATCTGTCCGTCGCCATTTTCTACGGAACCGGGTCATCGTGGGAGGAATAGATGCCCAGTGGCAAGCGGATTTGGTCGATATGTTGCCAAACACAACGATGGGAATCAGTATATCTTGACGTGCATCGATATCCTATCGAAGTATGCGTGGGTGGTACCCATCCGGACGAAAACGGGGGCGAATCTCATAGTGGCGTTCAAAGATATCTTCAAGCCCCCTTTCCCATACCTGCATGAGATTAACATTGGAAGTCACTGGGGTCTTAGGTAGGGGCAGATAACTCTTGCTAGGCCGCCAGCTGACCGGAAGCGACGTCACAGGAAGTGACCCGGATGTTACCGGATGCCGCGTGACCGGATGTGACCTTTGACCCGGATGTCACCGGATGTGACGTCATAATGACGCCATCGTGACGTCACAGGAAGTGATCCGGTTGTCACGTGACCGGATGTGACCTTTGATCCGGATGTCACCGGATGTGACGTCATAGTGACGCCATCGTGACGTCACCTGCACATCAGCCTCACTCCTCAGCCTCAAAAATGCTAATGAATTTGCCGCCTTTCTAGTACTCAAGTCACGTGAATTTCCTCCGCGGAGGAAATTAATTATATCCGCGGAGGAAATATTATATCCGCGGAGGAAATATTATATCCGCGGAGGAAATGATTATATCCGCGGAGGAAATATTATATCCGCGGAGGAAATATTATATCCGCGGAGGAAATGATTATATCCGCGGAGGAAATATTATATCCGCGGAGGAAATATTATATCCGCGGAGGAAATGATTATATCCGCGGAGGAAATATTATATCCGCGGAGGAAATATTATATCCGCGGAGGAAATGATTATATCCGCGGAGGAAATATTATATCCGCGGAGGAAATATTATATCCGCGGAGGAAATGATTATATCCGCGGAGGAAATATTATATCCGCGGAGGAAATATTATATCCGCGGAGGAAATGATTATATCCGCGGAGGAAATATTATATCCGCGGAGGAAATATTATATCCGCGGAGGAAATGATTATATCCGCGGAGGAAATATTATATCCGCGGAGGAAATATTATATCCGCGGAGGAAATGATTATATCCGCGGAGGAAATATTATATCCGCGGAGGAAATGATTATATCCGCGGAGGAAATATTATATCCGCGGAGGAAATATTATATCCGCGGAGGAAATGATTATATCCGCGGAGGAAATATTATATCCGCGGAGGAAATATTATATCCGCGGAGGAAATGATTATATCCGCGGAGGAAATATTATATCCGCGGAGGAAATATTATATCCGCGGAGGAAATGATTATATCCGCGGAGGAAATATTATATCCGCGGAGGAAATATTATATCCGCGGAGGAAATGATTATATCCGCGGAGGAAATATTATATCCGCGGAGGAAATGATTATATCCGCGGAGGAAATATTATATCCGCGGAGGAAATATTATATCCGCGGAGGAAATGATTATATCCGCGGAGGAAATATTATATCCGCGGAGGAAATATTATATCCGCGGAGGAAATGATTATATCCGCGGAGGAAATATTATATCCGCGGAGGAAATATTATATCCGCGGAGGAAATATTATATCCGCGGAGGAAATGATTATATCCGCGGAGGAAATATTATATCCACGGAGGAAATATTATATCCGCGGAGGAAATGATTATATCCGCGGAGGAAATATTATATCCGCGGAGGAAATATTATATCCGCGGAGGAAATATTATATCCGCGGAGGAAATGATTATATCCGCGGAGGAAATATTATATCCGCGGAGGAAATATTATATCCGCGGAGGAAATGATTATATCCGCGGAGGAAATATTATATCCGCGGAGGAAATATTATATCCGCGGAGGAAATGATTATATCCGCGGAGGAAATATTATATCCGCGGAGGAAATGATTTTATCCGCGGAGGAAATATTATATCCGCGGAGGAAATATTATATCCGCGGAGGAAATGATTATATCCGCGGAGGAAATATTATATCCGCGGAGGAAATATTATATCCGCGGAGGAAATGATTATATCCGCGGAGGAAATATTATATCCGCGGAGGAAACATTATATCCGCGGAGGAAATGATTATATCCGCGGAGGAAATATTATATCCGCGGAGGAAATGATTATATCCGCGGAGGAAATATTATATCCGTGGAAGAAATATTATATCCGCGGAGGAAATGATTATATCCGCGGAGGAAATATTATATCCGCGGAGGAAATATTATATCCGCGGAGGAAATGGTTATATCCGCGGAGGAAATATTATATCTGCGGAGGAAATATTATATCCGCGGAGGAAATGATTATATCCGCGGAGGAAATATTATATCCGAGGAGGAAATATTATATCCGCGGAGGAAATGATTATATCCGCGGAGGAAATATTATATCCGCGTAGGAAATATTATATTCGTGGAGGAAATGATTATATCCGCGGAGGAAATATTATATCCGCGGAGGAAATATTATATCCGCGGAGGAAATATTATATCCCCGGAGGAAATATTATATGCGCGGAGGAAAATATATTTGGTGTTTTTCAAGAATTTCATAGGTTTTTCTTCGATTTTGTCTCTGTTTTTACGTCGTTGAACACGGAAAATTCGCAGAATATTGCTATGAATTCGCTGAAAATTCAGTTGATTTCTTGGAAAATACAAAGAAAATCTAGAAAATTAAGTTGGTTTCTTCGGAAATAGAAGAAAAACATAGGAAATCAAAAGAAAACGACAATGGCCCTAACGGGCCACCGTACTTTTCTGATGCCCCACGTGGTCGCCATCTTGAATTTACCCATGCTTCTCTGCTCGGGGGCTCATGCAAATAGACTCAAAATGACACCAATATGATCAACTATAAAGGCCCCCCTTAGGCCAAGTAGGGTAAATCTTCCGGAATGCACGTCATCAAAGCATGGTCCCCGACAATACCGCCAGCTATCTGCCCAGCATAAATGGCAAGTGGGGCAACCTCAGTTTCTCCACATAGCCATACAGCGAGAAGGGAAATCCCCAAAACCATATTGGTACGAAAAAAATACATGAATACATGGGAAGTAAGACCTATAGTCAAAAACATAACCTATAAGTTTTGTACGATGTTATTTTTAGTGCGACCACAGGGTCAAGCGTGTATTTTCCAGTTTGTCTCCGCAAAGAACATGTCAGCTTTACCCGAGAAAAAACCCTCTTGACAGTTTTCCTAGATTTGTGCTATACGAATGACGTGTTCAAGCAATAAAGGCCGGTCTTCCCCAGTTCTATTATTATACAGAGTTGAGTGTGCCATGCGCTCGTCAGGAACAGGTCCTCCATGTAAGGCTGAGTTAATTATAAAATGACAGCGATGCATGTAAGACAATAGCATGTAGAGCACTCACAAGACAACACTTTATATGGTCTTTTTACTTCTTGGGGCAACCCAAACCACATTACTTGGTTCATTACAGCACGAATATCTTCAATAAATAATTACATGAATGAGAAGCAACTATTGCGAAACAGTAAGTGAACAAAAGATTGTAATGTATTTTCAGCACCATTTTTGACAACATTAACATCTGTATTCCTGGTTTGGCCTAACCGGGAGTTTTGTCACAACATTCACATTTCAAATTATTGAATGGCACACTTCTGTTCATATTTGCCATTGCTATGTTACTTTACTATATACGCACATCCATGAATTAAATATCGTACGCATTGATGACAAAAATATTTAGGCCTGTCTGTTTCGGGTGATATGTTGTACAGAACAGCTTTCGGGATTTTCTACTTACAAAATATTAATTGTAAAATAATTTTTTTATTATTTTACTCCAGAAATATTTTTCAGGAGTCATTCAGCTATGGATAAAAACAAAAACGAAGAAAAAAAATAAATTGACAAAATTGGGATTCGAACTCAAAATTGACAGCATTGTTCATTCACAACCAAACGCTCTTACCACACGGCCAAGAAGCTATGCAACACCAAACATTCTTACAATGCCAATATAACGCAGTCTTCCAAGTCAACAGAGAAAACAAAACTTATTTTAAATTTCATGAAAATATGACACCTTCAACCAAAATGATATTTCAATATATGTTTGCGGTATATTTGATAAAATTGAGAACAAGGAATTAGATTTTGGTTGGAGGTGTCATATTTTGGATATAAAGGGAATTCCCTGTGAAAATGTATCCAGAAAATATAAAAACGACCAAGCGCCCATTTTCCAACGTTCATCGACGCCGTTTTACGTCACTATTGGCTGTGAGAGTTTTCAGTGTAAAATTTCGGTATTTTATATGTATGAAACACAACTTTTCATGCTGATATGGAGAAATAATTTTTTCGCTTTACAAACGTGACAGCAAGAGGGTTTTTTCTCGGGTAAAGCTGACACGTCCTTTTAAGCAAACAAGAAGGGTCCGCTTCACACCTAGATGATGTGCGGCTAAAAGCAGGCAAGGGTTCGGGTCTTCGGCCATAAATAGATGTAAAATCTTTAACAAAAATCCTGTAAAAGTATATATTTTCTAAATGTTCACAGTCATGCCATTATTTCAGGACACAACTTAGCTATTGAAATTGAAAACGAAAGGCGTGCAATCCTCCTTAAACCTTCAACTTTTCTGAAAAATTCCATAAACTGATGAAAATGTATCAAATTCGACCCACAGCCTAGAGAAAACGTACGATATGATTTTCTTTTTATGCATGTTAAAGCGTTTCCCGTCCAACGGATAATTTAAAATGGCGAAAAAACAGGGAGTCGACCTAATCGTTTTTTTGTAAAATTGTATCGCCATAAAGGAATCAACATTTTCGCTCCCCAAAAAAGTACGGATTTTGGCCTGCCAGATATTCATTTCCGGACGCGATCAACTCTGTAGTGGCGCGTAGGTGCGATCAACAAGCAATTGTTATATCCTCGTTTGGAGAAATGGTTACGTCCAGCAGGATGATACTATAGATATCAGTTGGTAGAAAGGCAGGAAGAATTACCATCCTGTCAAATACGGGCGACCTTCCGTATAATGAAATTAGGGAGGGGTCACTTTGTGCGAAACCGTGGCAAGTGAGGAATGCACCCTTAAAGGCTACGTTGTTTTCTCAGAATTTCTATTCTGAAGGCTATTCTAATCTGGGAGTGTTCGCGAGTTTTTTGGTATGCGACAGTCACTTGTAGTATGCAGTTTTATGGGATATCCCATCAATCACTTTCCCCCTACCCCATCTTTGTTTTTGGGGCTTTTGCACAAAAATCAGGAGTTTAGGAGCTCAATAAGAATATCATAACATTTCGCTTCGACCGTGACAAACTCATGTAGAAAGATCAGAAGTGTTTATCAGCCTTCGAGTGAGGCATGCGGAGCAAAATAAATGCAAAAATAGCTGAAACTCGAGCCATGCAATTGTTAATAATTTTGCCTTCCGACTTCTCCAAAAGATTGAAGGTGGGGTCCAAAATTCGAGATAAAAGTGACAAAACCAGAGTAATACGCTCTCATTCTCTTTAGTTTAGTGTGTCGGTGTGGTGCGTATTGAAAATTAATCATTTTGTCATTTACGTGAATATAATAATAGGAAATACAGGTAACTCATCGTAACATATACGCCAAACCAAGGGGAGGTAATTCTGTATAGGTCTAAATAGCATATATGCAAGGCCAATAATATCACACCATGTAGTATGTATAACATCGATCCGTTTCTGACTCAGGTAAATGAAGTTTACGATCCTGTTCCATATAAAGTCAATTCAATGCTCAAATAAGCACTTTTAAAGGGGGTAGTGTAGGAGAACATGCACTATTTGGCCT
>JAVTVY010017114.1:0-59177 GCA_036873755.1 Hanleya hanleyi | reverse complement strand
ACGAACTATCTTAGCGCCTACAAGCCATATAGTAACGCTTAACGCTATATCGTAACCCCTTAACGCCCTATCGTAACGCCTAAACGCATTGCCAACCATCCAATCACACATACATGCTTTGACCATTGACCCTTGACCCTTGATGAGAGTGACGTGATCACCGGAAGTGACGTCACCGGAAATTGTGTCATCGCCCGCCTGTCTCACACCCTTTTCCCAATGACATCATCGTCGGAAGTGAATTCATCGCCGGAAGTGACGGCGTCGCACGTATGTGCACGTGCCTGGTGGCACACTCGCACCCTGGTGTATCCTATGCCCTACGGGATATAGGGTACATGGTGTACCACCAGGCACGTGCGCATACGTGCGATATCGTCACTTTTGGCGATGACGTCACTTCCGGTGATTACGTCACTTTCGTCAAGGGCCAATGGTCAAAGCATATGTGTGTGATTGACTGGTTGACAATGCGTTGAGGCGTTACGATAGGGCGTTAAGGCGTTACGATAGAGCGTACATGTAGAAGCGTTAGGATAGGGCGTTAAGGCGTTAAGATAGGCGTTAAGGCGAGGAGACGGGCGTTGACGGGCGTCACTGCATTCCGAGGAATTAGTGTCAACTCCATGGGGTATCTATACCAATCAGAGCTTCCGGGTTGATTCACCAGGGCGTTGAAGCTTTAAGCTAGGCGATGGGGGGCGTTAATGCCTTACGTTCATAAAAGCAAGCGTATTCCAAAGACGTGCACAGCTGGCGTTCAAATGATTAGTGATACTTCCAACGGACAAATGTGACCATGACCGAAGGTTGACGCAAAGCCAAATTGCGGCTTCTGATTGGAGAAGAACAGCCGAGAATACAAATAGCAGACAAGAACGAATATGACAGATACAACATGATATGGTGGTTTGTGATTGGACAAGATCCTACGAGAATTGTAAACATACCCAACGCGGCTCCCCGTGCTTGGGTATGATGTGATGAAGGGGAGAATAAATTATATGAAAACTGTTGAACGTGTTGGTGAAAGCGTACCTGATATCCAACACATATCAAGAATCGTTAGATTCTTGGTATGTGCTTTAGAATAGGTTAACCAGAAGACTATACTGTGAAGTCATGTGGCTCTGTCAGTATGTCGGCACCTCTTCCCACTTCTCTTATATGTGTTGTAATTTCATTCTCTCAACTATCATTATGGGACTAGGTATAGAAGACATTAGGGCGTCAATGCGCTAAGATGGGCGTTGGGTACGCCTCACTCACTCATTCTTTCACTCACTCTCTCATTCACTCAAAACCATTCCTCCTCCTCCTCATCCACACACGCAACTTTACCAGGTAACGTCCATTCCAATGCCATCCCAAAAAATCCCCCTCTCTTCGCATGCGCGCCATTGCCTTACTTCCACTCCACACCCATCCAGTCTGATGGTCCCCCACGAGTGCTTCACTTTTGTACCTCACACGACCTAATCAGCCCGATAATGGCCCACCTCCATCCCAAAACGTCCACCCCAGATCTGCCTATGCACTACGCATGCGCACTGTAAGTTTTCATCGAAAGTCAACCCATGGCCACCATACCCCTCCCATCGTGTTCTACAGCACCAGACAGAAAAAACAAGGGGGCACATTCCATACCGCAAATGTCCATGAGTGGGTTTATCACTGGGACTAACATTTAGATTACTGAAGCGCGCGGTCTTATTTAGGGGCAGATAACCCTTGCTGGGCTGTCACGTGACCGGAAGCGACCTTTGACCCGGACGGGACGTCATCCGTGACGTTTCTGGAAGTGATCTTCGACCCGGAAGTCACGTGACGCCATCCGTAACGTCACTTCACACCTTCACGCTTCATCAACAATGCTAATGAATTTCTGGACTTCCTACTACTGACAGTTCGTCGGTGTTTTATTCGAATAAAGGTTAACCAGCGTATTTTACTCGATACCGATAGGCTAGGCCGTCTGTCTCCAGTGTTCGTAATTATAACAAGAAATTAAACTGAATAAATTTTCGAGAACTAAAAGTTCGCTCGGACCTTTCTCTGTTAATCTGCAATGCTGTACGCTCGTACCTTAATTTTTCACACAAAGCAAATAAATATACAGAAGACAGAAGAAAAAAGATCGAATTTTGTAAGACTGAACTTATGTATTTGTAGTAGGCTGCAGTAACTCGGTTGTATAGCCTATGTGCAGGTTATTCAGATGTGGCACTACTTTCGGCTATAATCCCCAATCGTTTTTCTCAATCGTTTATTTTTTCTCGATTAAAAAACCATTGAGCCGGGATATCGGTTTTTATTTGAGAAAATTACACGATTGCCGACAGAAGAGAAAAACGATTCACACAGCGAACGCGAATGAATCGTTTATGTTGAAGAAGAAATAAATTCCTCGCGCCTTAGAAAATCTCGACTTCGAAAAACTTGAACAAAATATACGATTCATTCACGAACGATAATTGGAAACGCTTCCTAATAGGAAAAGGTTGAGAATACCCTGATGTACTTCAGGTACTACAGGGCGGGTATATATAATTCAGCCCAAAAGGCCCTATGCGGAGTGTGGCACCTTTTTTTCTGTGTCACGATGTAGAGTACGATGGGAAGGTCTCGGGGCCATGGGCTGACTTTCGCTGAAAAGGTCGAGATGGGAAAACATTCCTGGTTCGAATGGGTGATGTGAGGTGTCATATTGAAGCAGTGGAGGAGCAGAGTCCGACTGAGCTGCACTGTAGTGGAAATTCCGTCTATCTGCGCATGCGCAGTGGAAATAGTGCATTTGAATGAACGCTTTAAAGCAGTGATGGAGCATCCCTGGCCCGAATGGGTCGTATGGGGTGTCATGTTGACTGGGCTGCACTGTAGTGGAAATGCCGTCAATCTATGCGCCTTGGTCCAAGTGGTGCGTGGATAGTATCCCATTGAAGATCTTATCAGGTAGAACCAGACTAGTGATGATACATGCTTGCGCACTGAAGAGTTGTAGAGAAAGGGCAGGTGGTGACTATGCCCCAGACGTTTCAAGGTTAGAGCAACTTACATAGCAATACATTGGGAAGAAGGAGAATCCCCAAACAACGCCTCAATTGGGCCGATATGCAAGAGGTGGAAAAAATCGACGTCTGGCGACTAAAAAGCAACCATATGACTCTACAAGAAAGCATCTCTCGGCACCTAACATTCAGACCCGAGAATACGATGGATTCCCGGACGTAGCCTTAGTATCTCAGCCGCGCTTTTATCGTAGATGTTCATGTGGAGACTATGAAGTATCCGCGCGGCCCCTAGCATCGGCTTAAAGGGAATTAGATACGCAAGTTCGGGAGCTGTAATGACAGATCAGCTCAAACAGCTCATCTGACGTCGCACGGCTTAAATTTCCCACCAAAACAATAAACCTGGAATCTATCTGGAAGTGTTATGTAGACACCATCACCCGAGTCAACAGAAGACCTTGCGTTATAATATCTAAGATCGCGCACCTACGTCGTCTTGAGAACCGAAAATTCTACAAGCTGTTAACGCCCACCGCTTCAACAATATAATGCTAACTTATTACCATATAATCGCGATTTGAAAAGAGACTGCATTGCATATCACATTTTCATAAGCAACTTTATTTTATTATAGTTAATAACTGTAGTCTGGCGACGATCAGTCCGATTGAACATCTGACCGCCTAAACGATCCATCTCTGGTCTTGACTATTTAGAATCAAACAGGGAATATCGTCGGCGTCGGTTCTATCTGTAATAACGGACATATACATTGGGAATACACTTCTGTGGATTTATGTATCAGGGTCTATCAGTGGAGCCGAGCATATGCATGGGATATTAAGTTGTACATAGAACCAGAATAACTTTTCAAGGAGTAGCTTAGTTTCCTAGTCTACAGGTACATGTCAGCATTGTAACATGCTAGGCAGGGTGCCAGGCCAGGCGAAGTCAAAATCCAATCACTTTTTTTCTCCACTGAGAACAATTCTCGAGGGATTGTCGACTGATTAGCGATATCATTTTTCTTTGGAGGAAAATTTCTTGAATGAAAACCGATCAATAAAGCGACAGAAAACCTGCTTCGCGAATCATTCGGTTTTTGTGATAAAAATTCTCGACTCGCTCTGACCTTTGAAATTCGTGATATTGAGAAAAGATCACAGATCTCTCGACGAAAAAACGAACGATTGTTTTAGAGGCTTCCTGAGACACGCAGTTTAGTAACTGGAACCAACTGGAAATTTAAAATTACTACACGAGAGATAGTCAATAGCAATTTTAAATGTTTATTATTGGGGTAAATTTTCCTGGTTGCCGGGAAAATGTTTCTAACAGGCGTAAATTGGGTGACCCTACAAATTAAGGGCACAAGTACAGGCTTGGGCAATTGTACGAAACAGATAATCATTTATATGGCCGCTCCATATTATTCAACCATGAGTATTTACGAGTGTATACCGGAACAGACCGCTGACCACATCGGTAGCTTTGGATACAGTTCTGGACACAGTGGTATGGTACCATAGAGGTGACTATTTCTAAACCGTAATGGTACCATAGCGGGCCGTTCATGGTTGTGCGTCCGCTCTGTTACCGTTATGGTATACATTTGCGGTGGAGAGGTAGACACCGTTATGTCATCATACCGCCGTGTACACAATGTACATTAGAGTTAGTTTGAAATTACGACAGAAGTCCTTCATACCACACATTACCTGATATAATCATGGCAGTTTCAACAGTTAAACACAATCCCCATACCTACTATATTTTGCACTGTGATTTTATAATACTATTTCATCTGACATGGTCAGGGAAATGAAACGAATATAAGCTGGTTCGCTGTTCTGAAGATCACTTGTACATGGTAGTCTTCCACATTTTGACGAAACAATTCAGTATTTAGTTGACCAAATACCGCGGACGATATGTCTTCTTTCAGCTATGTTATGTACGGAGAGAAGAAGACGACACAAATATAATAATATGGATAATATTGCGGTTCAATGAAGGTACTTACCGATCCATTATCCCAGATTTTTCAGACTTTCCAAATATTTGCGCGAAATGGGGCTGTATATATACACCTATCTTTAATTACCAGTTAACAATTGATCGCGTATCTTGACATCAGACTCCAATATCCCACAGAAGGTTATCGCTGAACGATTGTACGATGGATTAAATGACTACACGAAAATGCAATTGATTTGAGAGCTCAGATATTAATCCTTAATGTTGTAGCAATACACCATGCAATAAAAAAACTATAAAACTTTCTCGAAAAGGACTTTCGGTGGACAATCTTAGTTTACTTGGAATATTTGAGTTACATTCGTAAAGCACTGTTTTTTTCTGGGTTAAAATCCACCTGCCCCTACATCAATGTATATAGAATCAGCTAGTCGAAATAATTACATTTTTGATATTTTCATCTGATGACAACGACAATACGCTTTGCATGTGATTCTGGGGTTTTTCCATTTAAAACCACACTAAAAATGTAGGCATGTACGGAGAGTTTGAAAAAGCACACATTGATTTTTGTGATCAATAGAATGTCGACTGGTCAGTATCTCGCTCGTTCACTGGGAAGATAGCGTATTTCGCTCTCGGAATCCATTGAACACCCCCTGTCTAGGCTCTAAATTTTGTGGGAATTTTGCTTTTGACATCAATAAGTTTTACATCGCCGTGAAACAGTAACATCCTCGTCGCCCATCGTGAAGAATTGACGCCCTAACGCCGAGGCGTGATATCCCCGACACACGACCACACCTATCCTCACGCGTGTGACGTGAAACCGGGAGTGCGCATGCAAAAGTGCCACACGCCACTGTGCTTGCTAACGGACACGTATTTCTCGTCTTTCTAATACTCACACAACTCTTGTTGATTTCTCATTCGCCCACTCACTCTCCCTTACTCACTCCTCATCCCAGACCCATCCCGTTCGCTTCTCCTACTCGTCCTCTTCACTCTTCTTCCTCCTGCTCACTCCCTCACTCACTAAAATCACCCACCTCGATAATTCTTTCACTTCTCCCCATTCCCCCCTTCTTCTCCTCGGACTTTCTCCTCCTCCTCCTCCTCCTCTTCCTCATCAAGCCTCAATCGCTCACACATTGTCCTCGGTCCCATTTGTACTACCCAATCAATGCTATTTTTCGTAAGGTGTGTACCGGTTATAAACTGTCCCAGAGGATAAGTATACAGTGCATATGGGAAATGTGTGTGTGTATTACTGTACACGTGTGTGTAGGGGATCACACGCCTCAGCGTTAGGGCGTCAACGTTTTAAGACGGGCGTTGAGGGCGTTCCTGTAATACGGCGGCGTAAAACACTATTCTCCCAGTCTAGCCCCCCTATATCTCCTGGGTTCAACCACCTCACTACACAGCCACAGAACACTGCCCTCAGAATATATCAGTTTAAAAAAATCCCTACTACTGTTATCACATATTGTCAACCTCCATCAAGTCGACTTGATGCGAAAATTACTATTGGTCGACTTCATTCAAGTTGACCTGACGCGACTATTATTATTGTCAACGATTTGAACGATGTCGTTGTTGCAAAGACGAATTTTCAGGGGACTTGTAGCGAAATAACAACATTTGCAAGTCGGGTTCTTGCGAAGCAATTGTCGACTTGTTGAAATTTGATATTTTCAGCTTCACGGAATTGCTGGACCGCCACCGTACGGAACGAACCGTATTCTACGGCAATGAAGTTCCGGTCAAGAGTTGGTGAGAGAATTCGCGACTTGTCGACTTTTAGACAGGTCCCAACCAAGGAAATTTTTTTTTCCTGTCAAAGGTTTCTCAGTGGTTAAGTCATCCTTTGCATATACCCTTTCAAGAAAACTGAGCGGCCACCCGGATTTCGTCTCTGATCCAATATGGCGGCCAGAATCCAAAATGGCCACCATTATCCATTGATTCTCACATATTTCTGCTCGAAATCAACTTTCTAACCACAAAATACTATATTTATCTGGTCGTATTCTAGGCTGTGAACTATTGGTTTATTTTTGAATGATTTGCTATTGGTCCAATTTGGCGGTCAACGTCCAAAATGGCCGCCAAACCCTACTGAATCTCATTTGTACACATATTTTGACTGGAAAATCAGTGTTGTGCTTTAGAAATAAGATTTTTTTTTCTGGTTGCGTGTCAGGACTAATCAATTTTTTTTATTTAGGAGACATTTGTTGTGGACAAAAAGTGCAATATGGCCTCTAAGAAAGAGAGGGAGAGAGAATTAAGGTTTAACGTCGCGTTCAGCAATATGTCAGCTATATAGCGACGATCAAATAAAATTCTAAGAATTCAAGTTAATAACTTAGTAATACAACACATTAAAACATACACACATTAAAACTTCTGTAGCAAATCGATTTCTCTCAAATACCCGGTAACCTAAGATACAGTCTTCTTTCATCCGACTAAAAAGATCTTCTAAAGTAGCTGCTCGACAAAAAAAATCTCTTAAAATCTATACAGTCGATAGGAATAGGTTTTACTTTGAGATCTTCGCAGCATCCCATAAAGAGTGAATAAGCTTTCTAGCATAAGTACAGATAGAGAGTCTGAAATCGCTATATGGGATTCCCAACAGGATCAACGTCATTATCTAGGGCTACCTTAGCCATTCTATCTGCCTCAGTATTACCTTTGATGCCAACGTGACTAAGCAACCAACAAAACACAATATCAATCTGTTGATCAAATCTACAGTCATATAATTGTAGAATATTCAAGATGGTGGGATGAGTTGAAGTTCCAGTTTTAATCACTTGAAGGCATGATAGTGAATCGGTGAATATGACATACTTTTTCCTTTCAGTGGACACAATACCTTCCAAAGCCGACAATATAGCTTTTGTTTCTGCAGTGAATATCGAACTTTTACCTGGTAGTTGACAGGTTTTAGTTTAGGAACTAAAGACAGTAGCACATGCTACTCTCTCACCATCTTTAGAACCATCTGTATAAATAGCCTGATGTGATCTGTATTTTTCTCTCAGCAGACCAAATTCTTTTGTATACACGAGCTGGCTCGTGTCTGCCTTTTTATATTTCGTTAGTGTAATATCTACTTCTGGTTTAGCTAACTGCCATGGTGGAATTGGTAAGAGCTTGTTAGGTAAAATTTAACCAGCTGCTACAATGTGTGGTTTCATACGAATTCCAAGAAGTGGAATAATGAATGGTTTCTTTAAATAAAAATCCACGAACTGAGGGTTGAAAACACAGTTATATCCAGGATTCGAGTAATTTGATTGCAATTTTGTGATATATTGCAGTGATAATTTAATTCTTCGAAGTTCTAAAGGAAATTCATCTGCTTCGACATATAAGGGATCGATTCCATTATTCGTTTTTTCTTCAGTCGCGATTTTTCTTCAATTTTCTCGATTGAAAAACGATCATTCGTGAATCAGTCGCGAGGATATCGAGAGAAAAAATGAGAAAAAACGATTGAACCTTTTCTGAAAAAAAAACCATTCTCTCGCGATATCGTTTTTGAATCGTTTACCCATGCGCGATCCGTTCTTGATCGCGAATCTTCAATCGCGAGGGAATCGGTTTTTTCAAGGTGCGAGAGAATCGTGAGGCGGAGTGATATCTGGGAACTACATTTAATGCTGGTTTCGGATTTGTCGATGGAAAACCTATATTACTATACTATACTCTATAAATGCGTAAGATAACCGGATAATATATACGATTCACGATCTATAGTCTCCTACAAGCCGAAGTAGGGCGTATGCTGGAAATATTTATACACATACCTGTACCATGCTTCCTGTGACGTCCGCGCTCAGATTTACTCTGGCGAAGCGTAAATGACAAAATTACATGTTTATTTAATAATCGTGTGAGTCGACAATGTATTAATGTTCAGTCATTCCCTTCATACTTCCGTTAATTTCCTCATATATTCATGCAACTTGGTATAAACAATACAGGATGATAGTCGCAATATCTTGTTTTTGTAAATATAGGTGTATAGGTCATAAGTGGATTTGAGTTCGTCGTTGATTGCATTATCAGAATGATTACGGCACAGACTTGATAGAGGTGTGAATGGGCGCATGGCGGATAACCCAGAACAGATTAGCCCTCCAGCCGAGAAATTCTAGGTTAATTAAGGTGAAAAATAGTGTAATTAAATATGTATATTTTGTTATAGTAAAACATACATTAGGAAAGGGTATCCATTCATGTTTTGGTACAGTTTTTTAATAAACTATTGAGATGTAAATAAGTTCAAAAAATCACCATCAAGTTAATTTTATTTATTATAAGAATATTCGCGGCAGTGATTTCATATTTATATCAAATACATATCACAATGGTTATTGAATCGCATATAACGGTTGGATTCGCATATGTACAATACTTTTTATTTTAATTTTACATTTTGATAAATGAACTATGAGTACGATCATCGGTTAAAGATTTCGGGGTTTTTTCTTCGCAAAACTAAAGATTTAAATGTGAGATTTGAAAATCTGTCGGACATAGAAAGACGTTTTATATCCATATTTTATATTAATGCAGTCATTTCACATATAGTATCATACTCGGTGATGGGCGTTGTTTGATTCTTCAGCAACCAAGTCACGTGACCTGAATTATACAGGGCTTTTGAAACACATCTTCGCATGGTCAAGGTTTCCTTTTTAGCCAAAGGCGAGACATTGATCATCTTGCCAAGCAAACCGCGTTCAGCCCACTTTCAGTGTTTTCCATACTGCAATTACCAGGCTTGTGGGATATTTGATGGTGAATGAATACGTGTATTTTCATCAAATTGTGAAAAATAATCAATATCATTATTTTCTTTGAATCCTTTCTTTTATATATATATTTACCCTTTGTATTTATTAATTTTCACAATTTATTGAAAATATACGTATTCATCTACCATCAAATATCCCACAAGCCAGGCAACTGTGGGGTTTTGCACTTATAGACTCCCACTTAGGGAGCCACACAACAAAACTCCCACCCAGAGAGCTCCAGAAAAGATTAATTCACACAACCAAACAAACAAGCAAAACAATAATAACAGTTGTGAAAAGTTTTACAAATAGCCCGAATAATATATTAATAATTAAGTGCTTTCGAAGACTCAAAAGCCCCGTATGACAATGTTATATTCAATACAGCGCCATCTATCTACGCAAGGAAAATGGTGATCGTAGGACAAAAAACCACGCGAACAGCGAAAATCTGACGAATCAACTCAAAATTTCAGCACGCACAGATGCCAAAAACGTTCACGAAAAATACTACACAAGAAATCTGGAATAATACCAGCTTTAAAACACAGAAATACTCAAAATAATAGACGAAATTGCAAGTGCAAATGACTCAATCTGACCATATCCGGGCCTGTGTCCCGTACAAAATATCTGTAAATATGAAGTTATAATTATATGCATAACCATTATTCCTATGTATATATATATATTTTTTTCTTCAATTTCTTTCGATATCCCCATCGTATCTATATAACCGCCAACTGAACTGAAACACGCTATAGTTTTACACAAGGCAAAGAAGAATGGAAAAGGAAGAAGAAAAAATGATCGAACTTTATATAGTCTGACTGAAGTGTTTATGATATAGCAACTCGAACGTGTATGCGAGTCAGTCAGGCTGAACCTTGCCGTACTACTTTCGGCTATAATCCTCAATCGTTTTTTTTTCAATCGCTTATATTTTCTCGATTAAAAAACGATTGAGTCGCGATATCGCTTTTTATTCGCGAGAATTTTCTCGATTGAAAAACGATTGCCAACAGAAAAAAAACCATTCGAACAGCGATCGCGAATGAATCGTTTATTTTGAAGAAAAAAAACCATTCCCTCGCGCCTTGGAAAATCGCGACTTCGAGAAAATTTGACGAAATAAACGATTCATTCGCGAACGATAATTGGAAACGGTGCCTAAGCTTTCTTTAGGAGATGTTCTGGACGCTCCAAGGCAGAGTCTTAGTCCTTGATGAAGAATAGGATCTAGCTTTGCCAAGTTTGACTTGCTTGCACCGTTGTAATCAATAGCGCCTTAATCAAGTTTGGAACGAACAAGTGATCGATATAAATGGAGAAGTGTTTGCTGATATCCTCCTCACTTATAGTTGGCAACTACCTTCAACAAATCAAGAGCTTTCGTTCACTTTTTTAGCTTTTAAGCAATATATATTCGATAAGCACGGTAATCGGTGGTTAAACAATATTCACTCTTTTACTACTTTGATCTCTGTTAATGTAAGTACTGGGCACACTTTCATCAAGCTACTTTCGAATATTTTTCTTCGTAGCTCATGCGTATCTTTTTTCGCAAGTAGATTTGACTTTCATTAAACTTCGTAACTTAAGAATCTTCGTAACTTTGTGCGTAACTTTAAGGCAAGTATTTACCTGCCGTAAGTTCAATATTTTTCGTATCTCCGGTTGAAAGTACATGGCGGCCCCCATATAGGCGCATGTGCGCGATGTACAGGCAACCACTGTCTAAAAACGAGCCTTCATTCAATGCCGGCACGAGGGTTCTAACTTTAGTAAAAGCCTCGGGTTTAGAGGCTGCAAATTAGTGTGTCGTTTAAGAGTAGTTTTTAGCGAAAGTGGTGTTGAAAACAGGGGTCTCCTTAAGGATGCAGTCAAACGTTTCGTTGTGAGACATGGAAAACCTCGCCGTTTACACACCCATCACTCACGTCATGCATGTTCTTAAAGTTACATATGGTTTCATAGAAGGGGTGCAGAGTGACAAACCAATTTTCGTTCCCACAAACATGCAGAATTTCGCGCTAAAACTGACACACAGTGATCATAAAACAGACGATACGGTACAGTTTTTTGATTTACCCAAGAATAAGGGATAATAACTTTAATGTTTACAAAGCAAATGCAGGAAAAGCATGACTTTTAGCATTGAAATATTGGAGGGGGTAATTTGGTTTAATGTCACACTCAATTTGATCGTCACATTGATCATCTTGCCAAGCAAACCGCGTTCAGCCCACTTTCAGTGTTTTCCATACTGCAATTACCAGGCTTGTGGGATATTTGATGGTGAATGAATACGTGTATTTTCATCAAATTGTGAAAAATAATCAATATCATTATTTATATATATATATTTTATATATATATTTACCCTTTGTATTTATCAATTTTCACAATTTATTGAAAATATACGTATTCATCTACTATCAAATATCCCACAAGCCAGGCAACTATGGGGTTTTTCACTTATAGACTCCCACTTAGGGAGCCACACAACAAAACTCCCACCCAGAGAGCTCCAGAAAAGATTAATTCACACAACCAAACAAACAAGCAAAAAAATAATGACAGTTGTGAAAAGTTTTACAAATAGCCCGCGCTCTTTATTAATAATTAAGTGTTTTCGAACACTCAAAAGCCCCGTATGACAACGTTATATTCAATACAGCGCCATCTATCTACACAAGGAAAATGGTGATCGTAGGACAAAAAACCGCGCGAACAGCGAAAATCTGACGAATCAACTCAAAATTTCAGCACGCACAGATGCCAAAAACGTTCACGAAAAATACTACACAAGAAATCTGGAATAATACCAGCTTTAAAACACAGAAATACTCAAAATAATACACGAAATTGCAAGTGTAAATGACTCAATCTGACCATATCCGGGCCTGTGTCCCGTACAAAATATCTGTAAATATGAAGTTATAATTATATGCATAACCATTATTCCTATGTATATATATATTTTTTTTTCTTCAATTTCTTTCGATATCCCCATCGTATCTATATAACCGCCAACTGAACTGAAACACGCTATAGTTTTACACAAGGCAAAGAAGAATGGAAAAGGAAGAAGAAAAAATGATCGAACTTTATATAGTCTGACTGAAGTGTTTATGATACAGAAACTCGAACGTGTATGCGGGTCAGCTGAACCTTACCGTACTACTTTCGGCTGTAATCCCCAATCGTTTTTTTTCAATCGCTTATATTTTCTCGATTAAAAAACGATTGAATCGCGATATCGCTTTTTATTCGCGAGAATTTTCTCGATTGAAAAACGATTGCCAACAGAAAAAAAACCATTCGAACAGCGATCGCGAATGAATGGTTTATTTTGAAGAAAAAAAACCATTCCCTCGCGCCTTGGAAAATCGCGACTTCGAGAAAATTTGACGAAATAAACGATTCATTCGCGAACGATAATTGGAAACGGTGCCTAAGTAAGAACAATTGCGGACATGTATTTGATTTAGTCTGCAAACACATGTACGTGTTATTTTCTGGTGTGATTATTTCATCGAATTTGGAGATATATAATATACACTTATTGACTTGTGACGGAGTCAATACCATGAAATCTGGACCCGAGGACAGCTTGGTCGAGCAGACCTGATCGAGGACGCAGGCCGAGGCCAGGTCTGCTCGACCAAGTCTGGCCAAAGGTTCAGGTTTCATGGTATTAACTCCGTCACAAGTTAATAAGTGTTTTACTATACCGATTTTTTTTATTTGGGGGCATCCATCAATCTCCTCAACCATCACTGTGCTAACTTTGACCTGTAATCACAGAGTAATTGGGAGTTTTATCCCTCCCACCAGGTAGGTGCCACTCAGACGGCACGTGTAAACACTGGCCACGTGATCACAGTATTGACTCCTGACCTCACTCCTAAATAATTTACACGTTCGGCAGTATTAACAAAATTGTACCTCGCCGATTTCCTAATTAAATTTAGACTTTCATCTTTCGACAGGAAGTAGTTTATTTCAAGTGATACAAGGTGACAAAATTCTTGTCAAACATTTTTCGTCAAAATTTCAAGCTGTGCGCGCCTCTACACACGAGGTCCTTATCTTGCTGTTTTCTCTGCCTGCGAGGCATGTTATCGAGCAGTGAATCGAAATAGAATATGTAGCTGAATAGAACAAATACCATACTTGCCACTGGTACCAACGGCTTTCCATTAATCGTCGCAACGAAGGCGGAAAAAATCGAGAAAATTCTGGTCTTTGGCAGAGATTACGTATAGGGGTTAACGGATCGCAAGTTTTTTTAATTTAGGAGCCTGAAGCCAATACATCCCCCGCATCAGAAAATTAATGACTTGTCTCTGGCTAAAGTTTGACCAATGAAATAACGGAATCCCCTCATGAATATTCAAGAGGTATAATAATATACATATATATATATCGCGACTATTTTAGCACATTAATTCTGGACTTTCGTCAACAATGTATGTTGGGGAAGCAATGTTCAGTCAGAAGGTTGTATTTTGAAAAATACCACCAAGGTTCGGTAGTCCCTAAATAAGTCCGTCTGCTATTCAGAACAGCGCCCCTGGCGACGCGGGGCGAAGCGGATGATATCCTCTTGTAGGTCTTGCTTACATGAGTTAATCCCCCAAAGATGGAGTCCCAATTTCTCTTAGTAGTCGCCAAATTCGCCAAACCGCTATTCAGTCAGAACAGCGCCCCAGTGCGTCCCGGGGTGGAACCGAGTAGGTCTTACCGTCACCGAGTAGGTATTACTGAAATCAGTTTATATAGCAAAGATGGGGTCCCAACTCGTCCAATAGTCTCTAAGTTAACCGGTTAGAACAGCGTCCTATGAAATCGCACAGTGGAACAGATCATGTCGGTCTGCCTAGAAGGAATTGATAGACTCAAGATTGAGTCCCCACAAATCTTGGTTGAATCTAAATTAGCCAGTCTGTTATTTGAAACAGATTGTGGATTTCATCAAACTCGTGTGATAAAACATCGGATACAATGAGCACTCGGTGTGATAACATATATTTACACAGTTATTAGTATTATAGGCATAACGTCATAACACATGAGAATCCCCGAAGTAATCTATACTTGAATGAGCTCAACAATGTCTGCATTGCTATTTTGGTCATCCGGATGGGTGGCACAATCAGAAATCATGGACACAAGTCTTGGGAATCCCAATTTTATATCAAGATATACTGTTTAGTAGCACAATATTTGTACATGAATTTTACCGGTATCAGTTCTCATACGGAACGAGTATCGATACTGTCGTCGTCTGTATTTGAACACAGTTTTATACGTGAATTATGTCGATATCTGTGTTTAGGTGTCTCTTCTAGTAAAAGAACTTTGTACGTTGATTACTGTTGTAAGTGGCATGCTGTTCCTGATGTCGGTGTCTTTCTTAATAACAGTACTGTACATGGATACTGTATGTGCATGTTGTAGTAACACCACACGATGGCGTGCTATCCTAGAAATTCCTCGTTGCACAAAATAGGTAGTTTGCTGCATCGTAGTAGGCATTCCTGTTGTAGTAGTACAGCAGTCTCTCCTTCCAGACACTCCAAATTTCGGCGGTGGTCAGCTCTTTGAGTGGCTCCATGGCTATTATTGCCGGGAGCATTGGGACCTTGATATTATAGCGGGCAGCTGCATGTTGCATCGCTTTGTCTATGCCGTTATTGACCGTGTCTGTCAAACAGCCACAGAGATCTTCATTCGGAGGGGACGGAACGACTCTCTCCAAATACGACCCCCGAATATTCTCCCAGAGATCCCGCATGTGGAATGTATGTACAACTTTCCCGATCGGTGTCCAGTTTGGTCCTGAATCCTTCCCCAGATTTTCGAAAATATGATCCATCACATTCATGGTGTTCGTGGCGAACTCAGAGCCCACATGATCATCGGGAGCGTAAGGCAACACCTTTATCGGAGAACTGATGTCGTAGTTGACCGTTGGGATGTTGTTGTTGTGAACAGTCGCTTTTGGGTTGAACATTCTCAGGCCCTGAACTGTCATTGAGTGAATCGCATGGACAACTGTCTCATTGAAATTTGCTGACATACCTCGTCTTTCCATGAGATGTTGGCATTTTTCGGAAAACGGGTCCCCAAATGTAACAACGACAAGGATCAGAAGAGTCCCGCATAATTTCAGCATTTTCACCTTGTGATCTGGCGAACTTCCAAATATACCTGGAGTTAATGGAGAACGCGATTGATAGTCAGTATCTTTTATAAAGGCCCACTGTCTCTCGTTGATGTGCATCACACCACATTGAGCCAATCAGAACCATCGACCAGCTTTATTTCCAAATCATTTCGATCACCGGATTTCCCGTTTTACGAGTCAATCATATGATCGGTTTAACGAGTTTCAACTATCAAGTTTCAAGGTTCAACTATAGCTAGCTTATTCACCTTCATTAGATTGTTTTCCTATCATCAGCTTCAGTTGCGTTTGTCAGGAGGTCCGCATGAATCATATCTTCGTATACCGGTACGTCAATTTGGTGATGTCCGATCAACGACCCTAGATAATTGTCTATATATTAATACTTTTGTTTAGGAAAATCTGGGATTTGTTGTCGCATGATCGTAGCAATACAGGTTCACAGGTTTAATCAGTTCATTCGTGCATTAGGCCTTATTAGGTTATCGCCCGTTTGACCGAAGATAAACTAGGGTCGGTAGGATAGAAACTGATCAGAAATCGATTGTGAACACTGGGGCCGGCATAACAATTTCGATGAGTTTGAGAGGTAGAAAATTGGGCGAAGTGTCTGATTATAGGCGCGGTTACACTACAGCGATTTTATCCGGGTAAAACTAACCCGGACCAGGACCGGGTCAAATTGATCCGGACCAAAACATACCGGTGCGTTTACACTTACACGGACACTTTGGCTTGGCCCGGCGATAGCGAGCGCGGTCGTTCAGTTTGTCAACAAAAACGATGACTGCGCTCGTATTGTACCACCGCATTTTGGCCAAGCAATCGTATTCAAATGTTATGAAAGTCTTTTGAAAGTAAAGGAAACGACGCATAGTGGAATTTTACAGGAAGCAGAAACGTGAGCGGTTATTTTTGTTCTGCCTATTGACGATGTTTGCAGTGACAACTCTGAGAACACCCCGGAGTTTGTGGGTAAAACCAAGAAGCTATGACTGGATTTTACTACAAACATGGGATGAGGATGACTGGATAGAAAATTTTAGAATGCCCCGACCAACTTTTCAAGTAAATAGGGTTATGGTATCGACTTTTGTTGTTTGTTGTAGTTGTATATGGGCGCACAGTATGATCACCTGTTCTGTGGATCAAGTCAGCTTGGCCTGGAGTCATCGACTATAGATTTAGTTTGGATATAATATCCCCATTTGGGAATATGGATCAAATTTGCTAAATTATTTCCATAACCAAAATAACTGGTAAATTTGTCGAAAAGTTACATGGCATTCTTTAATTAGTAGTATAGAGGGCGGGGGTGTAGGGGTCCCTAACCTGGCATCCGACTAAATTGTTAAGTTAATCCTGAAGGTCTGTATAAGATGAAGATCATTTCGAAATCTGAATCGTCAGAATTTTCTTGCATGCCGAAACCCCACTAAAATTGCAAGGATCATTCCGGATTACCACAGCAATATTAAGGCCTACATGTATCCCGAGAAATCATTATAAGCTTATAATACCGTAATTAACCCTCATGGTGTCAAGGATCCGCTTGTAATTAACTGATTATGCGATATTTCAATTAGTCCTTGACCCTGATCTGTGCTTTTGGTTCCCCCATTCATAGTTTTGATAATGGCTGTTGATTTTGAGGGTTTGAAATCCCATGTGCCTATTAGGCCCATTAAAAATAATAATTGATTTATCATCACCGCATCAGGGTCTGGCACAATTAAGGTATTATAATTTATATATACACAATATATTCTGTGAAGGGAGTAGGCCTATATCACATTCATTTCCATGCATATTGAGCAATAATATGATAAATACGGTTGGGGGGGGGGGGAGGAGAGGGAGGATGTGTGGTAAGGCAGATCTGATAATCCGAAATTTTGTTATCATCGTTGTTTCTCCTACCTGAGAGTGACATGCCTCAACCATGCAGTTATCGAAAGTGTTGACTTGGGGAAGAGGTTTTTTGGGGGGGGGGGGTTATCAAATCCGATGCTCTAAGCTCCGTGGCCTGCTCCTTGATGAACTACAGAAAACGGGAAAAGTAGGAAGAAGGAAAAATAAAATAACAGTTTAATTTCGTCTGCTATCCTCGCTGTATTTATCGCGCACTTTAAGAATAGCGCGTCACAAGGGAGATAAATCCGATATTCGTAACGCAAGGAGAAACGGAAATTAGGGATTAGATGCGGACTTCGATGACCAAAGTAGGATACAGAATCGGAAAAGCTGATTGATAACCGAGTATGGGCTTCAAATTCAAAATTCCGTTCAAAACTGTTTTCCCCACGATTCGAGATGAGATGCGCCCCTGGTTCCATCTACTGTACGTCTTCCCTCTCCCAAATAGTTAGCAAGGCTAACTTTTCTACTTCACTCCAGTTTTGACCTCTTTCTGTAACTTGCGACATGATTTTCTGTTTAAATATGGCGCCCTGGTAACTGAGGCAGTCGCAGTGGCCTGCAGCGCCTACAGGCGAGTCAATTTGACCCGGGTCAAAGCGCGAATTGCGTTTACGCTACAAATTATCCGGATCAAATTTACCCGGGTCAATTTAACCCACCAATATTTGCCGGGTCGAAATTATCCGGATAAAAATTTGACCCTCTAATTTCTGTAGTGTGAACAGGCGAGACCCGGTCCTGGTCCGGACCAGGTCCGGATAAAGCTGTAGTGAAACCGTGACTTATGAAGGTAGCCCGAAAATTGACGCGCAATATTTCGGGCGACGGCTGAACATTGAATATTTGACCGGACGGTTATACTCTCTATACCCTAGCATATCGTAAATATAAGAAAAAATGTTCCGCATATTATTTCTTACATATACTAGGTTAGGCTATTCCACCAGATTCTCCATTTCCACCTCAGCTATTTAAATGTAGACGTTTGATGAAGTCGATGATAGTAATATTTAGGTTTCATTTTGTTGTTATTTGTCGTTGCATCTTACGACATTCTTTCATACCTAATTGCTTTTTCAGAGAAAAATGGGAGTCTTTATATATTAAATTGTTCAACTACATATAGCGTGGCATCTACCATCAAGTCTGTTTTGCCATGAGTGATATGGATGATTTTTTGTTCTCCTGGCCATCTTTCTGAGGCATACGCTACAAGTAATTTTATCAAGTTTGATGCAGTTGTTCGGGGCTTGTTCAATTAATGAGCCATACAGGAGACGG
Source organism: Hanleya hanleyi (assembly GCA_036873755.1). Lineage (NCBI taxonomy): Eukaryota > Metazoa > Mollusca > Polyplacophora > Lepidopleurida > Hanleyidae > Hanleya > Hanleya hanleyi. Next base: position 39,972 of record JAVTVY010017114.1, on the reverse strand, counting down.
CGAGTATAAATGTACAATACAATAAAATCGTACCTAAGATACAACAGTCATGTGGCTCTGTCAGTATGTCGACATCTCTTCCCACTTCCCTTATATGTGTTGTAATTTGGAGATCCAGAAACGATTCAGATGTTCAACATTTTGTACTATTGACTCATCGATCTGCCTTGCCGAGATTTTGTTCCAATAGTCATGTCTCAACGGGCCTTTAATACCAACAAAGCTTGTCAAAATATCATAATTTTACGTGCTGTCTTTCACTGGATCATGGAGTCAAGTAACGACTGGCTCATTTAACTTTAAAAGATATATTGTTGGCTTACTATTGGCTAGACGAAAGTAATTATTTTCCCTATCCATCGTAATGTTAAATGAGATAATTCATTGAAAGCACTCTACTTTACTGAAACCAGGTCAATAATTCCAGGACGTTGTTTCATCACAATAGGTCAGTGACCACTTAGGCGGTATGAAAACCTGGTGTTATCCAGTAACAATTTCAACGAAACAAGGCCAACCGGGAGTGCCCGATTTTACTAAGCCCGCGTTGAGAACAATACTGGAATTCAACTGGTCGTAAAGATTGCCAGCGCCTGTAAATTACGAGGAGGAATTGAGCGAAATTTACAGACATGCAATATTTTGGACTTCCTCACCGATATGCTATCACCAGCACTTTATCTGAATATCAACCACAGGTTAGCCTGTCCCATAGTCCGATACATTCGAACATTGTCTGACAGGCTGAATCGGTGAATTAGTTCCTTTTTACCTCCATTGCGTTAACATAGGAAAACAACATAACTATGTCCCTAAAATTTGATCTCTGGCTTAAAAGAAAGAGATTACATGTATATTACAAAACAACTCCACTACTCTTATGTGCGTATTGATGAATTTTTGGAAGTATCATTTCACCGTTTTTGAAATTGACATAACTATCATCAAAGATAAAGAAAATGTCTGTGATGGAAAGCGGACTATTTCATTACCCCACTTCCATGGTATAAATGATCCAATTTACATTTAATTCACTATTATGTCGCAGCGTCAAAGAGCTGGATAAGGTTTTTCAGATAACTGAAGAATCAAACTAATGACTATCAAAAATACCAACTTTAGAAGTTGAGGTAAAGATAATTAAAGACTGGGACGTGGAGTGCGTGGGGGGGGCGGAGAGGGAGCAATGAGTTTAAAACCTAACCGCAAAAAAGCTCCACACCCCACTCCTTTAACAGACTGAAAAAAATCTGAGCTCCCGCAATCCAGCTAATATTACATTATCTCCGGGTATACATGTAGAATATTGCAATATATAAACAGTTATGTTATCTCTAGTGTTCAGCCAGTCAACTTGTGAAATGTGAAAATGTATTCCAGAGTTACATTTATGTTTATGGAACTCGCAGGAATGAATGTTAAAATTTTATCTGCTATAGCCAATATTATGGTTTCCTGGATCCAATTTAACATATTTGGTCTGACTGATTGTACCGTCATACTTCACAGATCTTTCGTTCCAGCGGTGAGACAAATCTGGGACACCAACTGACCCCCGCAGTGTTCTATAATTGTTGGATCTGAATCACTCATCCATCAATGTTGGATCGTTTATCCATTAATAAGTATTGTTGGATCAATGATTCAGAAATATAGATACAATTTTAATATTGCTGTCAAAATTATTTCATATACTGCAGTACATTCAAGGTGAGCCAATGGTGATCCACGTTCCGACGAGACAGAGAAGAGCATTATGTTTAACCATCGGTGATCCAGTGATGATCCTATATTCTAGTCGGATAAGCGCTTCGCACATACAGAAGAAATGATACAGCAATTATGAACATTAACATTTCCTTTCTTTGTTGTCCATATGGATCAGTATATTTGTAGTGTAGCTGGAAGCTCTAAAAAATATTTTACGGACATGAAATAGAGACTGAATACAGCATTACGAAATACAAATATTCAGTGGCAAGGAAGTTTCAAGACGGATTACCCAAGTCACGACGTTGTCGAAGTCAAATCGCCAGTGATCGACGTAATAAAATGGTACGTACATTTGTTAAAAAGTTAAACTCTAGAATCCCCGGAATACCGACCTATTTTGAATTTGGTTGGCGTATTTCGTATTTTCGTAAATAGAGTTCACAGATTTTGTGACTGCTTTATGTTGTTCACATCTTTCGAATATCAAAGTAAATTATCATGAAGCCGTACCCCATTTACTGATTATCGACTGAATTCGTATTCATCGATTTAGACTAGATTTTTATATTCCATCTGTTTTTAAGATGACATCGATTATAGTTGCCTCCACCCCTTTCTAGGCAACTGTAGAATAGGTACACGTGCTTTGAATCACAGATATGTTACAAAATATAACTCACAAACAGTCCGTTCAGTATCTTTCATTTCAAATAACATTCGAAATACATCATAACAAAAATTGGAAAAAATAATAGGCTGCATGCTAAGTTTAAAAGATATATATCCCTAGTACTGTTGAAATGTTCACATCCAGAAAAATGGTGATCACACCCGTCATGTACCATGGCTAATACTGTTATATGGAAAATGGAATAGGTCTTTGGATTATGGACGCGGATATTCTCTAATGGACGACGGCTGGATTATGAATGACGGACTAGACGCTTGTAATTAGGTCCTATCATCATTATCTGGCTGGTTTCATTCCTCTGCCGCCAAATGTCTATGCGTCGACTATGCGGAAATCCTACCGGCAATCAAGCACTAATCAGCACCGTGGCGTGATCGTTAACCGTCACAAGGTACTACCCGTACAAAGGAACTTCTGAAACTACTACAGCCAATGAGATTTGGAGAAATTTCGGGAATTTTCTGTGATCAGTGAATGATGGATCTGATGCTTGTAATACATTATTTGTACTCACACGTCCTTAATTCACACATACATGGAATTGCATTAGTTTGAACTGAACTTATACAGGTCAGGAGGCTATAATTGTGATTGTGAATCGTCGAACTCTTATCTATACACCATGCAAACATGTTGTGACTGGTGACCTTGATGTGGTGACTGATAAGGACCTGAGATTACTCCTGATGAAAGGACCAAAATATAGAGAGCCGAGAAGAATAAATCTGACGGCCGACCAGAAGATAGTCCTGTCTGCATTGGAACAGTACGTTATGGATTGGTCGAAGCGAGAAAAAGTTGAACCTACAGTACTCGCTGATTGGACCTCACCAAAAGCAAGGTTGTTGAAACAATCCGCCATATTGATAGAAGTACTCCTCCCCAAGCAAAACAAGTACTGAGAAACCTCAATTCGCAAGAAGTTCTTGCAAATCTCAAGAGTAAATTCGTCATTGTCCCAGCAGACAAAGCTCCAAATAGTATAATATTCATATGTAAATATTACTATTACCAGGTGCTGGTTAAAGAATTGAGTGCAGACCTATCATCATCAAATACGTCTACCTACTCCCAAACTTCATTACTCTGAAAGATTTATTTAACAATCACAAAACGTTTCTCAGGGAAAGAGGTATTTGTCTTCCAACCAATCATAACGACACACCAAAAGTATACTGGACTCCCAAAATGCATAAATCACCATACAAAGCTAGATTCATAGCTGGTTCTAGAAGCTGCACCACCAAGCTTCTTTCAACCCTATTGACGAGGGCCCTTCAGGAGGTAAAAGCATTTTGCGAAAGGTATTGCGCCTCTATTTCTAAGAACTCTGGCGTTGAATGTATGTGGATATTCAAAAACTCAAAATGTCTTACGGAAGAACTTGATGCTAAAGGTCACATACCGTATAGACATGTATCCACATGGGATTTCTCGACTCTCTATACTACAATCCCTCAGCAGGACCTTATTGACCGTATAAGTTCATTAATAGTATCTGTGTTCAAGAAAACTGATCGTAGATATATTAATGTCGGAAGCCATAAAGCATTCTTTAGCTCTACTACATACAAGATATATCATTCAAGGGATGTTTCTTTGTTTATAGAGTTGCTTGAATTTCTCATTAAAAATATCTATTTGAAATTTGGCAACACAATATATCAGCAGCATATAGGTATTCCAATGGGTACTAATTGTGCACCCCTGTTGGCTGACCTGTATCTGTTCTCTTATGAATATGACCATATGCAGGCGCTTTCAAAAACCGATCCATTCAAAGCCCGTTCCTTCTCATTCACCAAACGCTATATAGACGATCTTCTCGCTGTGGATAATCGCTATATAAATGACGCAGTGAAGGATATATATCCACCTTCACTGGATTTGAAGGAAAAAAACAGATAGCCCTACAGGCACGTCATATTTAGATCTATATCTCTACAAAAAATGAAGCGGGCATTCTCTCTCGTCGATTTTATGACAAAAGAGATGATTACAATTTCGACATCGTAAACTATCCCTTTCTGGACAGTAATATTCCAGTTGGACCTGCATATGGCGTATACATATCTCGCCTAGTAGCATTTGCTAGATCCTGTGTTAATTGTGACCATTTCAATCAGCGTCACAAAACATTGTTGCAGAAACTTATAAAACAGGGCTATTCCTCCAAGCGCCTCCACTCAAAGTTTCTCAAATTTGGCGATACATATCGCACGCTGATAGCAAAATACGAACGTAGCGTACAAGATCTATGGCGTTACGTTTCGTAACTTGTGTCTAATTCCGCTTAACCCGGGGCTAGGGGCCGTATGAACCAATGTACTTCAAGATCCTCATGGTGCTCATATGAACAGTCACAATCAAAGCTTGACTGAGCTACATCATTCTCTAGATAACGACTTTAGAACGATTATTATGGATTAAGAATACTGATCAGCGATACGGATTTTATGTTTTTGGAACATCATGATGTCTTGTCGGCATCATTGAAAACTGTTGACCGCTTCTTCTGTTGCTGGAAACTAGCCTATGTTTATGTATACTATGATTGTCTTTTTTGAATTTGGTGCTAATACTGTTATATGGATATGGAATAGGTCTTTGGATTATGGACGCGGATATTCTTTAATGGACGACGGCTGAATTATGAATGACGGACTAGACGCTTGTATCTGCGCAAGCCCAGACAGCCTTTCGTCTGGTATAGGTGCACAGTGGACGAGAACGGCCTATACGTCCAATCCAGTGTAGACAAATGGCAGCCAGGCTCTCTGGCAGCTATAGGTATCTCCTTCTTTTCAGCCGCCACTTTTCGCTTGTGAAATTACAAGCGTCTAGTCCGTCATTCATAATCCAGCCGTCGTCCATTAGAGAATATCCGCGTCCATAGTCATACGACTGTAGGCTGACCGTCTGCTCCTCCAAACCTCGCTGATTGGATTGAGATGTTTAGTGATAGTCACGGCTGATTGGCTCAGCTGTCACGATGTACATGTATCGAACATTTGATCGATTGGAACACATGTTGGAGTCTAAACAATTGCGTGCATAAATGGAAGAATAGCTCATTCAACAATAACAGTCCATGAAGAACAAAATTCCATTTTATTCCAATGATGCCTGATCTACATAGCCGAGTGCCCAAATATGTCGAAATAGAATCTTGTAATTAACTTTAAAAAATCTTTACTAGACTAATTAAATACAATATGTACCATAAATATTGTACACAACTGCAATGAAATTGAGCCAAAACGCTTTTGTCCCCAGTTAAAGAAAGAGATTGCGTATTCGATGCTAAATTACGTTTGCCTACTCAAGTCAAATTACCGTTTTGCCAGCCTCGAGTTTAATTTAAATATCAAATAACGTAAATATCATTCTATTCAAATTTGCATCTTTATATGCTATATATGCGATGACGTAAAAATACTTCAGAGAATTTATTCTAAAACTCATTTCCAGGAAGACAGAAATTCATAAAGCGACCATTTTGGCGATGATGTAAATTCTAAGGTGTTCGTATCGACTCTTCCATTGAATGCGGCTCTTCATTATACAGCAAAGTCATTTAGGATCAAGGTTTAAGTACGACACTCCAACCTTGCAACAAAGCTGAAGTTGATAAATGATTCCATTACACTGCAGACTGAATAGGGCGTTAAGTGTGCCTACATAAACGCTGAGCTAATGGCCACTGTAGACTACCTCGTTCGTCGAATATAGAGCTTTGTATTACTTGATTCCGTAAACGTAATTTCGAAAAAGCTTTCAAAAGACACAAGGCGAATTTAAATCGGCGACAGAACTGACACTATTGGATCTAGAATATTCCATAGTAAGAATAAGTAATATCTAGTCGATTAGAGTGGAACCCTAGTCTTTCTCAGTACACCTTTATTAAATATCACCGAATCTGTACATGAAATGTAACTCAGGATCTTAATATTGAAGGCTTCCAGGCATCGACCGTCTATCAGATCACTGCATATCATATAGTCCCATGAAATATTTGCACTAAACTCTTCTGTAGCTTAGAGAATTTGTCTGAAGTTATCATCTGACTGATAGTGCAAGTGCATTCAGTTTCACTTGAATCTGCCTCAGCTACCGTTTCTGACTATTCATTTTAATTAGTATAACATGCAGTTTACCGACGTTTATTTACCAGACAAATTGCTGCTAGCATCCCGTGCTCATCAGTTAGGTCCTTTTGCTTATCCCCAACTTGAGAATCCCAAAAATAATTTGGACTTGCATGAGCTCAACAATGTTCGATCAACTGCTAGTTCGATCATCCGGATGGGTTGCATTCAGAAATCATGTACACAAGTTATGAGAATCACAATGTTTTATCCCGGTATACTGTTCTGTAGCTCAGCATTTGTACATTACATTTATCGGCATCTGGACCTTCTACTGTACGGTTGTATCGATACTGTCGTCGTCTGTATTTTAGCACAATTTTGTACGTGAATTATGTCGGTATTTGCTCTTAAGTGTCTCTTCTAGTAAAAAAAAAACGTTGTACGTTGAGCACTGTTGTACGTGGAATGCTGTTCGTGATGTCGGTGTCTTTCTTAATAACAGTACTGTACATGGATACTGTATGTGTATGTTGTAATAGCACCACACAATGACTGCTATCCTAGAAATGCTGTGTTGCACAAAACAGATAGTTGGCCGCATCGTAGAAGGCGTTCCTGTTGTAGTAGTACAGCAGTCTCTCCTTCCAGACACTCCAAATTTCGGCGGTGGTCAGTTCTTGAAGTGGTTCCATGTCTATAAATACCCCCGCCATTGGGACCTTGATCTCATAGCGGGTAGCTGCATGCTGCATCGCTTTGTTTATGCCGTTATTGACCGTGTCTGTCAAACAGCCACAGAGATCTTCACTCGGAGGAGACGGAACGACTCTCTCCAAATACGACCCGCGAATATTCTCCCAGAGATCACGCATGTGGAATGTATGTACAACTTTCCCGATCGGTGTCCAGTTTGGTCCTGAACCTTTCCCCAGATTTTGGAAAATGTGGTCCATCACATTCATTGTGCTCGTGGCGAACTCAGAGCCCACATGATCATCGGGAGCGTAAGGCAACACCTTTTTCGGAGAACTGATGTCGTAGTTGACCGTTGGGATGTCGTTGTTGTGAACAGTCGCTTTTTGGTTGAACAATCTCAGGCCCTGAACAGTCATTGAGTGAATCGCATGGACAACTGTCTCATTGAAGTTGGCTGACATACCTCGTCTTTCGATGAGATGCTGGCATTTTTCGGAAAACGGATCTCCAAATGTAACAACGACAAGGATCAGAAGAGTCCCGCATAATTTCAGCATTTTCACTTTGTGATCTGGCGAACTTCCAAATATACCTGGGGTTAATGGAGAACGCGATTGATGGTCAGTATCTTTTATAAAGGCCCACCGTTCCTCTTTGCTGTGCATAGATCGGTTGAATTTCTATGTCATTCTTATCACACCACATTGAACCAATCAAAACCATCGACCAGCTTCATTTCCAAATCATTTCGAATTCGTGATTTCCCGTTTTACGAGTCAATAATATAATCGGTTTAACGAGGTTCAACTATCATGTTTCAAGGTTCAACTATAGTTTATCCACCTTCATTAGATTGTATTCCTATGATCGACATATCGGCTTCAGTTTCGTTTGTCAAGAAGTCAGCATGAATCATATCTTCAGATACGTCAATTTGGCGATGCCCGACCAACGACCCTAGATAAAAGTCTATATATTAATACTCTTGTTTGGGAAAAATCTTAAATTTGTTGTCGCATGAATTGTAGTAATACAGGTTCACAGGTTTAATCAGTTCATTCGTACACAAGGTCTTATTACGTTTTCGCCAGTTTGACCGAAGATAAACTGGGGTCGACAGGATAGAAAATGATCAGAATTCGATTGTGAACACAGGGGCCGGCGGAAATTTTTTGATTAATGTGAGAGGTAGACAATTGGGCGGAGTGTCTGATTATGAAGGTAGTGTGGAAATTGTCGCGCAATTTTTTCGGCCGACGACTGAATATTGAATACATGACCTGACGCCTATACTCTCTGTTCCCTAGCATATCGGAAATATTAAGAAAATTGTTTCGCATATTACGTATTTCTTATATATACTAGGTTAGTTTATTCCACCACATTTTCACCTTAGCTATCTAAATGTAGACGTTTGATGGAGTCGATGTTAGTAATATTAAGATTCCACTGTTGTTATTTGTCGTTAAATATTATGATATTGTTTATACCTAATTAGTATCTTTGTCTCATCAGAATTTCTCAAAGATTCCGCTTTATGGTTGCCCTGGACGAATCTATCAAAAATACATTTTAACCGAGAAATTTATATTCCAGTACATTGTTTCATCACTATCGGTCAGTAATCGCTTAGGCGGTATGAAAACATGGTGTTATCCAGTACCAATTTGAATGAAACAAGGCCAACCGGGGGTGCCCGATTTTACTAGTTCCGCGTTGAAGACAATACTGGAATTCAACTGGCCGTAAATATTGCCAGTGCCTGTAAATTACGAGGAGGAATTGAGTGAAATTTACAGACAGGCAATATTTGGGACTTCCTCACCGATATGCTATCACCAGCACTTTATCTGAATATCAGTCACAGGTTAGCCTGTCCCATAGTCCGATACATTCGAACATTGTCTGACACGCTGAATCCGTGAATTAGTTCCTTTTCACCTCCATTGCGTTAACATAGGAAAACATATGCTGGAAAACAACATAAATATGTCCCTAAAATTTGTTATCTGGTTTATAAGAAAGAGATTACATGTATATTACAAAACAGCTCCACTACTCTAATGTGCGTATTGATGAATTTTGGGGAGTATCGTTTCAACGATACGTATTTGTAATTGACATAACTATCATGAAAGATAAAAAAAAGTTGTCTGTGATGTAAAGCGGACTATTTCATTACCCCACTTCCATGGTATAAATGGTCCAATTTACATTTAATTCACTATTATGTCGTAGCGTCAAAGAGCTGGATACGGTTTTTCAGATAACTGAAGAATCAAACTAATGACTTGTGAGGCTTGAATTAGTCTCAATATCAAAAATATCAACTTTAGAAGTTGAGGGAAAGATAATTAAAGACTGGGACGTGGAGTGCGGGGGGGTCGGAGAGAGAGAGCAATGAGTTTAAAACCTAACCGCGAAAAAGTTCCGCACCCCACTCCTTTAACAGACTGAAAAAATTCTGAGCTCCCGCATTGCAACATTGCAATATATAAACAGTTATGTTATCTCTAGTGTTCAGCCAGTCAACTTGTGAAATGTGAAAATGTTTCCAGAGTTACATTTATGTTTATGGAACTCGCAGGAATGAATGTTGAGATTTTATCTGCTATAGCCAATATTATGGTTTCCTGGATCCAATTTAACATATTTGGTCTGACTGATTGTACCGTCATACTTCACAGATCTTTCGTTCCAGCGGTGAGACAAATCTGGGACACCAACTGACCTCCGCAGTGTTCTATAATTGTTGGAGTGAGTGAATAGAATTTAACGTCGCTTTCAACAATATTTCAGCTATATCACGACGAACCAACTAAGCACCATCCAGCCCAGTTGTGTTCCTGCTACTTCAAAGAAGAAATCTTTGGAGCAGCATGGAACCAGACACCCTCCATCCACCCTATAAAACACTAAGGACAGCGCACAAGACACAGACAAGACGCTTACAGGGTGCAATAAAGACAAGTGATATTACAGTGCTAGACATCACATTGTCAAGTTCCTGTTGCTTCTCAGCAAAATGCATTGAAGCAACAGGAATTGTTGGATCTGAATCACTCATCCATCAATGTTGGATCGTTTATCCATTAATAAGTATTGCTGGATCAATGATTCAGAAATAAAGATACAATTGTAATATTGCTGTCAACATGAGCAGTGTAACTAACGTCACATGACCTACGAAGTAGAGTAGGCATTAGGACTCGAAGGCGAGCTGAACTCTTGGAAATCCCCACCCCCAGTTGAAATCCTGCCTATATTAAGATGGCCACCGCCCAAGTCAGAATCGCCAGTGATTTTCATCAAAAATCACCAGAAATTTTCATCAAAAGTAGGTCAGCTCAGAACTTGTTGGTAACAGTCTCCTAATGCGCCTTCATTCCAAAAATAAATAACGATCGCCGATTTAATTTTACAATTTTTTAACTAAAGGAAACAGATTGAATAATAAAACTCCGTGGCAGTGATTCTGTATCCCTTAATCAAGGAATCAAAATGGATCAAGATTTGAAATGACAAGAAAAATTTAGACATAATTACACATGTAATGTTTTTGTTTAAATTATATCCCAGTGTGATATATAGTCAATATTCAAGAAGTACAAAAAAAAAGAGAAGTACGTGCTCAAATTTTCACATCATGATCAAAGTTACTTTATCTAGTTAAATTCTACCCAAAGAAAATAAATTAAGACCCTTTAAACATGCCGTCAATGCCAGATGTTGAGTTTTATACAGCTGTAGATCAGGGCTCTGGGTGCATATATCATGTTTCCATACACTTGATGCACACAACAGCGGCAAAAACAAAGCCTCCTTGAACAACCTATCTTTATACAGGAAATTCTTAACTCAGAAAATACCATTCTCTCTCAAAAGAAAACAATTTACGCCAGGAAGGCCTTTTTTATTAAGCTAATTTTGTTAGGTAGGGGCCTACTTAGATTCAATAATTGTCACGAAATTTCTTTGGTTATATCTTAATTGCAACCATGTTTGTTCCTCATGCTTGAGGTATGTACATGTATACCACACTTTCATTTGAGAGTCCAGATATTCCACCATTCATGTGAACAAATTGTACTAAACATGGAATAATTAAATTCACACTACCCATTTCTACAGTATCAGTACTATGTTACTATCTGTAGCAGTTGAAATCCAGTAAAACTTAAACAATTAAAACCAGTAAAGAAATTTGTCTGTTGAATAACAGAAAATATTTGAAGGAGTAACCACTAAACAACTTACATGATACCAACAAAATGTCCCAACACAAGCTGATAAATTCCTTGGGTGGCTTGCAGGATGGCTTTGTTTCACCCTCAGTAAACTGTTATCATTGTTGCTCACAGGCTAATCTGAAGGATGATACCAGATCTTTCTTTGTTCTGCTGGGTTATTGCACCAGGCTGATTTAATTGGTTGATGTAGGATATTTCACCATCAGCGGCAATTTGACCTAAATTTGAAGCCTGATCTGTGATGAAATGTTTGGATGTGAAATAGGATACACGTTAAAGGCCACAGTTTACATATATCTATAACAATATACTGAATGGTGTGTATTAAGAATGGCAAGTTGGTAATAGCAGTGTAGATAAATGCACTAACAAATGATGGAAAATTAGCATTTCCTATTTCATTATCCCATCACGTTTTGTACTGTCTTATATATACAGTGAAACATACAGCCAAGGGTTCCCAATGGGCATGACAGTGCACTCGCTGAGCTATCAATAAATAATAATTATAAATCAAATTCTCATCAGAATTCGGTCAGCTCAGAACTTGCTGGTAACAATGCCCTAATGCACGTTCGTGTCAAAAATCAAGGTTCTAATGTCAATGGTTCTCCTTATTTTGCCGACGAAAGGACTCGGATGGACTGACTGACTCACTCATTACCGGACAATTTGCGATCTGTAGCCTACTTCGTAGTAAATTATTTCATATACTGCAGTACATTCAAGGTGAGCCAAGGTGAGCCAATGATGATCCACGTTCCGACGAGACAGAGAAGAGCATTATGTTTAGCCATCGGTGATCCAGTGATGATCCAATATTCTATTCGGATAAGCGCTCCACACATACAGAAGAAATGACACAGCAATTCTGAACATTAACATTTCCTTTCTTTGTTGTCCATATGGATCAGTATATTTGTAGTGTAGCTGCAAGTTTAAACATTATTTTAAGGACAAGAAATAGAACCTGCGATTAAATACAATTCATTACGGAATACAAATATTCAGTGACAAGGAAGATCCAAGACGAATTACTCAAGTCACGACGTTATTGGAGTCAAATCGTCAGTCAGCGACGTAATAAAATGGAACGTACATTAGGTGAAAGGTTATACGCTACAATCCCCGGAAGACCGACGTATTATGGATTTGGTTGGCGTATTTCCTTTCTTCGCCGGTTTCGTAAGTCGAGTTCAAAGATTTTGTGAGTGCTTTTTGTTGTTCACTTCTTTCGAATATCAAAGTAAATTATAAGAAGCCGTACCCCATTTACTGATTATCGACTTAATTCGTATTCATTCGATTTAGATTAGATTTTTATATTTCATCTGTTTTAAAGGTGACCTCGATTATGATTGCCTCCACCCACTTGTAGGCAAATGCAGAATAGGTACACGTGCTTTGAATCACAGATATGTTACAAAATATAACTCACAAACAGTCCGTTCAGTATCTTTCATTTCAAATAACATTCGAATTACATCATAACATCAATCAGTTTTCTTGAACACACACTATTACTGAACTTAGACGGCCTATTTGGTCCTGGCGAGGGATAATATTATACAGAGTCGAGAAATACTAGGGTGCATTCTAAGATTAAAAGATATATTTCCGTAGTAGTGTTGAACAGTTCACATGCAGAATAATGGTGATCACACCCGCCATGTACCATGGGTTGTTAGGTTCCATCATCATTATCTGGTTGGTTTCATTCCCCTGCCCCCAGATGTCTATCCGTCGACTGTGGTTTCATTCCCCTGCCCCCAGATGTCTATCCGTCGACTGTGCGGACAAGTCCACGGCAATCGCGCACTAATCAGCACCGTGGTGTCATCGTTAAACTTCACAAAGTAATGCCTGTTCAAAGGAACTTCTGAAAATAGTACAGTCAATGAGATTTGGAGAAATTTCGGGAATTCTCTGTGATCAGTGAATGATAGATCTGATGCTTGTAATACAGTATCTGTACTCACACGTCCTTAATTACAACACATATAAGGGAAGTGGGAAGAGGTGCCGACATACTGACTGCCTCATATGACTTCACAGAATAGTCTTCTGGTATGTGTAACACTCCAAAACCCCGGATGCACCAAGTCAAGTCCATATTTGGAGGTGTAGATGAAGTTCTTTATTCCTTGCATGTATTTAACAGCGAATAAACACCCTAGAATGGAAACAACAAACTTCGGTCACATGTGTGATCGTAAACAATCAATATACATACGCATGTTGAAAGGCACCGAAACCAACTTCGAACTATGTGTTATTAATCCAAATCCTGTGCCATACTGCAACTTTTCAGATTAGATGTCGCGACTACAAAGAATCTGGGAAGACAATAATGTTTTAGACAAGTTATTATATCTAAACAGGAAAAATAATGACTTTGTGGAATATTTCCCAAAATCCACTGTGCCCGGACGCTCTTTCGACTATCTACTAATCTGCTTGTTTACTCTAGGACACAATTTTACTAAACAGGAAATTCATGTGTAATTTAGCAACATAGTGGCATTTCATACAGTAAAACAACGTTCACCTACCCCCGAGGGTGGATTACTGCATTACCAACAGCTGACTGACAATCTCACAGCACCATATTTGTTCCTTCATGACCTTTAAACATGATCGGAAACCAGGAATTACTACACTAGATCGAGAGGTTTCTATTAGCCTGAAGTGCATGCATCAATTATCAAATTTAGTTGATGAACAATGAACCAGAATGAAATTACATGGCGAAATACATATAAAAATGTCAAATTTATCGTGAAAATAATTTGACGTAGTCTAATTCTGTCAACAAGTCTAGAAAATATTCTCAATCACAAGAAAATAAATTCTTCTGACAGCTCTTCATATTTATCTCATTATCTGTGAGGTCTAAATAAATCATTTCAGAGTACAATTCTACTTAACAACAATCAGCTATGTGATAACCTGCTAACAGTACACATAATGCATTACTTACAGTTAGATTTCCTGATTTACGGCACCATAATCCTCTTGAAAGGAAGCCATACACCAGAGGCAATTATTTCAAGCTAAGAGGCAATAAAGTTTTGTTTCCGGGAACTATGAAAAGGTGAATTTGCTTTCCCCGTCACGCCAAGTGCGCACAGAACAAATGCACACAAAATGGCTGCCGATAGCGTGGGTACACGGGAAACCCCTTTTGAGTGCACGGGTCCCTGCAAACTTTATTTCGTTCCTCGACTGCGAAACCCGACAGGCCGAACAAAAAGCACCTTCCTCCAACGAACAAGGGAAATTGCAATAAACATTTAAATTCATACTGTACAGATAAGTTTAATTGTTACAACCGAGATACAGCGGAGAGTGCCGAACTGCGCCACTTTGGGAATTCCCCGTGATTGCGTCATCCGGGATTCCCCCCCTCGATGCTGAAGTGGGTACCGCCGTCACATATGGAATTGCATTAGTTTGTCATCTGCGCGAGCCCAGGCAGCCTTTGGTCTGGTATAGAAGTACAGTGGACGAGAACAGCCTACTGGCCTCATCCAGTGTAGACAAATGGCAGCCAGGCTCTCTTACAGCTAGGTATCTCTTCTTTTCAGCCGCCACTTTTCGCTTGCGAAAGCCACGCGACTGTGCAGGCTGACCGCCTGCTTCTCAATCGCTGATTGGGTTGAGATGTTTAGTGATAGTCACGGCTGATTGGCTGAAGTGGTGACTGGGAAACACGATCCGTTCTCAGCTTAGCTCTCACGATGTCGTGTATCGAACATTTGATCGATTGGAACACATGTTGGAGTCTAAACAATTGCGTGCATAAGTGCCGTTTTTTTAATGGACGAATAGCTCATTCAACAGCAACAGTCTGTGAAGAACAAAATGCAATTTTATTCCAATGATGCCTGATCTACATAGTCGAGTACCCAAATATGTCGAAATAGAATCTTGAAATTAACTTGATTTAATTAAAAGAAATCTTCACTAGGCTGATTAAACACAATATGTACCATGCATATTATACACAATTGCAATGAAATTGAGTCAAAACTTTTTTGTTTCTGTCCCACAGTTAAAGAATAAGATTCCATTTTCGATGCTAAATTACGTTTGCCTACCCAGGTCAAATTACCGTTTTGCCAGTTTCGAGTTTAATTATCAACTAACGTAAAAATCATTCTATTCATCTTTATATGCTATATATGCAATGACGTAAAAATACTTCTAGGAATTTATTCTAAAACTCATTTCCAAGAAGCGGAATTTTATAAAGCGGCCATTGGCATGCTCCAGCAAGACGGCGATGATGTAAATTCTAACTTCATATCGATTCTTCCATCGAATACTGCTCTTCATTATATAGCAAAATCATTTAGGACCAAGGTTTAAGTAGGACTCTCCAACCTTGCAACAAAGCTGAAGTTGACAAATGATTCCATTACACTGTAGACTGAATGGGACGTTAAGTCTGCCTTCAATAAACGCTGAGCTAATGGCCACTTTAGGCTACCTCGTTCGTCGAATATAGAGCTATGTATTACTTGATTTTCTAAACGTAATTCCGAAAAAGCTTTCAAAAGACACAAGACGAATTTAAATCGGCGACAGAACTGACAATATTGGATCTAGAATATTCCATAGTAAGAATAAGTAATACATCTCATCGATTAGAGTAGAACCCTAGTCTTTCTCAGTAAACCGCTATTAAATCTCACCGAATCTGTACATGAAATGTAACTCGAGACCTTAGTGTTGAAGGCTTTCAGGCATCGACCGTCTATCAGATCACTGCATAATCATATAGTCCCAGGAAATATTTGCACTAAACTGTTCTATAGCTTAGAGAATTTGTCTGAAGTTATCTGACTGATAATGCAAGTGGATTTAATTCCTCTTTAATCTACCTAAGCTACAGTTTCTGACTATTCAATTTAAATAGTATAAAATGCAATTTACCGACGTTTATTTACCAGACAAGTTGCTGCTAGCATCCCGTGCCCATCAATTGGGTCCTTTTGCTTAGCCCCAACTTTCAACTATATTAACTATTCCTAGCTTCCGCATCACTTTGGAACCAAATTGCCCAGATACAAGAGTCCGATCCAACTTTCATTAGCCAGCCGTCGTCCAAGAAGCGTTTCGACTTCCATAATCGAAATGCCTTATTCACTTTCCTCAATTACTAGCGCTAAAAATCCAGGAAGGAAAAAGTAGTTTCAGTAATGTTCAATGATGGCTATTCTTCACGATGCTCCTATAGTCTAATTCTTGTGGGCCTAATCTAGTATCGAATAACTACATCTCAATTCACCAGACGCCCCTTGTCTATCCCATCGCAGAACGTGCTTCCTCGGCCCAGGTTTAGCAAATAAAAGATGCAATACACGAGAACCAGTATCGTATTGCTCTACCATTGTTCATTTGCGAACCATTGCTTGTCTTTTTGTTCGTCATGTAAAATAAATAAAAACACACAAAAACAACCCTGGACACAGACATAATGTGCACTCGCGCGCAGTGCAACTTACGGCTCGTCACAGTCGAATAAAATCAGCTATGTCTAAATAAGTATAGGCTTCCTGAACTATATTTACCTCTACAAACTTTCTATAATATAGCACCTTCCCTACGGTGTAAATTAATATAATTTTTTTTTGGCAAATCACGTCAAAATTGGATTTGAAGAATGTTAAATGAATGGGAGGACGGATTTAGCAACGGAATAGTTCTAAAAAATTACATTATCAATAGAAAGTATATCTCACCAGAAATATAAAGTTTTACTTGAAAAGTCTATGTAATTATATTTGTTCATAAGTCAGGAGAAATCACGTCAAAACACTTTTGAAAGTGATCGAAATTCAGTTGTTTTGGTGAACACACGATTGACTGCACACCTACAGTTGTCTCTGACTGGCCGAAATGCTATTACGCTGAGCAGAACCGCTTTTGAGGTTTTTCCTCTATTTATCCCCGTATCGTTCTATACACGTAAATGCACTCTCAGCTAAATTTGATCGTCACTGAAACAGCTTTCTTTCTCATGTCATGTGGTAGAACTGCATTGTGTATAAGTATGACATTTTACTCTAAGTTTATCATCAAATGGCTAGCCTGCACAGCAAATGCGAAACGGAAGATATTATAAGTTATCCTGTCCCTGCGAGTTTGATACTGAATTTTATCCTGTTTCCTGGCGAAAATGCCACACGACCGCGAAGCGGGAGTGTGGCATTCGCCAGGAAACAGGATAAAATTCAGTATCAAACTCGCAGAGACAGGATAACGAATTTATTTCTACGAGCAGCCTTTTCAACTCGGGAAAGTTGCGAGGTAAAGTGGGTCTAAAACTTGCTAACCAAATACGACAAAAGTGATAATGAAAACGGTTGGAGACGCGTCAAATATTTTGAAATATTCGGAATCAGCATGGTAGATTTGGTCATATTTCATAGAAATATGACAAGAAATCATGACTTCTGCTCGAAATGATAAGTCAGAAGACCGTACAGCGCTAGAGTCTGATCGCCAACTCTTCGGCTGATCGGCCGAGCTGGGGTCGAGTCGGTGAAAAAGACGGCACAGTTTTCGAACAAAAAACGTCTGAAAATGGTCAATCTTGAATTAAACAACGTATTCTAAGAATGTTTTCTATCTGCTAACAGTATTTTGATTCATGTAACCTGAAATTGTACACGTCGAATAAGAATAAACGCGAATATCAGGGGTAAACGTCCTATCATTCACATTGTACCGGCACATGTGATCGTAGGCGAGATCGTCGAAGCGAAGTCAAGCGTCAAGGCGGCTTTCGTCAACTGTTACTCACAGTCATAGTACACTACCTTTTCCAGATATTCCAGGAACAGTCGCACATACTATCGGTCAGATTTACAAAGCTGATATCCGATATATTCTTTATTTCCAGTGCTGTCGCTGACAGAACACTCCCGCTGCCACGTTTGTTTACATTAAAAATTGCAGTCAACTGGGTCAGCCAGTGCAGTTTGATATGTGATTTTATCCCAACGGCACGTGACCGCTGTCGACCAATGGCTTGCATAGGATCTTCTGGGAGTAGAAATAAATAACCTTATACCACCCCACAGATCTTTAGTGAGATTAACAAAGTACGTTTATGGAATAACGATATGAAAGTTTTCTACTCCATAATGAGATAAGTCCCTAACTCGAAGGCGTCTTCCTTTAAAGCTGCTCTATCCACATAAACATTGACAGAGCAATGAACAGGATTATATCGGCGAATGTACACGATCACAACACAGCAATTACCCTATTCGTTGGCATGGTGATTATAATGTAACATCGCTTATGGCAATTCGGTAATTATATGACATCTTTTGACAAAGAGCATTCGGCATTCAAAACAAAACATCACTACATGTATATTCCATATGAAATGAGTAACCAACGACCAAATTGCAGATCCCTACATGACGCAGGCGTCAGATATAACATTGGATACACAAGAAATCGATGGTGGGAATGGGGTTGACGGAGGAGAAACAATAGAATAATCTACACATATATGAAGCAGTGGAAGTGAAAAATGAATCATGTAGCTTCTTGCTTGGTCGAATATATGTGGATATAAATTCGAAAATATGGGGATATTATATAATACGAATTTATTCGCGCACAAATTAACCCAGAGAATAAATCAGGACAAATTTGAACATGTATTTGGTTTGTACCTGCTATTTTTCTGGTGCGATTAATTCACCGAATTTGAAAATATCTCCTAACATATCTTTGAATTGTCGTGAAAGTTAACATACATTCGAATATATCTGCACATTAATTCCGGACAACCAACTATATGATGGTGAGGCAATGTTCAGCTCGGAGGCTGGAATTTGAGAACACAAGTTAGGTTAAAGCCTAACGAATGGTCTATAATATCTGGGGAATAACGCGTCCATCAACCACACTGGTCATATTCTCCATTCGGCATTATTGAAGCCGTGACTGTTCAATTTGCTCTTCCATTTTGCCACAGTAATCTCACTATCGTGTATATATCACTTGGATTTGTTTTGATTTGGGCTGTGCTAAAAGACTGGAACTTGTCCAATTTGCAAATGCATCACGCCAGCTGTTTGCATGTAGACGTTTGATGAAGTAGGTATCGGGAAGAGGCCTGGTTAGCATTCCATTCTACTCTGTCGTTATATGTTACCATACTATTTCATACCTAATATCTTGAATCTCATTAAAAATACCTAAGGGATTCCGGGCTACGGATACACGGGAAGAATCGATCAATCGCCTGAGTTCAACGGGGAAAAGTGAGACTGCTCAAGTAGATATCGCGCGCGGCGTCAACCATCAAGTTTGTTTTGACATGAGTGATAAATGAGCGAATCGTTGGTATCCTGGCCATCTTGGAGAGGCTGAAGGTAAATCTGACATGTAGCTCAAGCCTCATAAAAAATTGATGGCATTATGAAAGCCGTCGCTTTATGACATGAGATTGAATACAGTTCATTTCGGAATATCAATATATCCAGTGACAAGAAAGTTCACTTACGTAACTAAGATGGTTCGCGAAACCGCATAGAACTGCTAAAACCAATTATAATAGAAGTATATCCGTTCTCTATGACCATACATGGAACTCGGATCACAGAACAATGGACAAAAATATAACGTACAAGAGCCTTCAACATTTAGCCGTTAAGGTCGTTTGTCCTATCTCCGTTGAAAAAAAATGGTGTATCTCTCTCGAATTGTTATAAGCTTCTGTTAATAAAGTTTGTAATTTAGACCCACACATGTATTCCGTGGAATGCTGATGAGAAAGGGAGGTGATCGGGCAGAGAGAGAGAGAGAAAGAGAGAGAGAGAGAGAGATATTTATATATATTCTCATATGACCAAAACGAGAATAGAATGGTATATAAATGTTACAATTTGGCTGAGATATTTTATTGGAGTTTTTCACGATGTAAAATACTAATCGAGAAACAATATCAGATCCGTGTCTGTGGGCGAACTTCAACGTCTGCAAATATTTTCGGCGTCTCGGTTTAATTTTGTCGTCAATCTGCATCATTATTCAGGACATAAACCAATCTTAATGGGATGTAAATTTTGCATATAATAATGTTTTTATATGATATATCGATGGACAAATACTAGGTAGAATCGGACTCGACGCACAGCCGCGAATATTTACAGACCCAGTTGGCCAGTCACCAATCCTACCCATTTCTCCCTAAAACCTGGATCTGACGGATATGGAAGCTGAACTGTGTCTTCCTACGTTGTTGGAATTGTTCCACATCCACCGATCGCACATTACACCATGAGGATTCCCCCTCTCGGAGCTCGGCAACAATCTGGGCTTCGTCATCAAAGTACGAGGGCGTCAGAGATGAAGGAAGATAATCAGTGTCACTTTCAGCTGTTGGTTTTTATGCTGTGTTTAAGGGGTTTTCTGCTTGGTTATAATCACGGTTTCATCCAACGATTCTTTCTCAAACGAATTCACGTTTAGCTATATCTTAAAACACACATGAATAAACTCAAGAAACACTGTTTTCGTCCTTTTCACAAACCTTTGCTGTTCACCTGCATGCAAAAGTCTAAAATCATTTACATCCTCATCTTGGATCATTTTGGGATTTGATTCGTGAGTAGGAATTAAGCTTTATACATTTTCCTTTCATTCCCATTTGCAACATTTAGAATTATTTTCAATTTATGTCTATAATTCCTTACTGTAATGATGCTAATTACTAATATTTTTCGCAAATAAACATTGATTCTTATTCTGTATTTGTTCTGTGGTGTCCTAAGACCGACTTATTTACGTCACTTTGATATGCACAGTAGGTGTCAACTGACCACCAGCCTCTGTAAGTAAATTGTTTACTGGGTATTTATTTCACTTGGAACATTTTTCAAATCGCTTTTCGTCCGTGGTCCGTCGTCCGTCCGTCGTCAGTCCGTCGTCCGTCCGTCCGTCCGTCGTCCGTCCGTAAACAATTCTTGTTATCACGATTTCTCAGGAACTACTGCGTGGATCTTTCT
This sequence comes from Hanleya hanleyi, assembly GCA_036873755.1. Classification (NCBI taxonomy): domain Eukaryota; kingdom Metazoa; phylum Mollusca; class Polyplacophora; order Lepidopleurida; family Hanleyidae; genus Hanleya; species Hanleya hanleyi. The sequence continues at coordinate 18,491 of JAVTVY010017114.1, read as the reverse complement.
CAAATTTGGTACACAGGTTCCCCTTGGGGTCTAGTTGTGCAAGATACCTTTTCCAGTCCGATTCGAAAATCCAATATGGCCACCAGGCAGCCATCTTAGATTTCCCCATGAAATCTTGTTATCGCGATTTCTCAGGAACTACTGCATGGATCTTTCCCAAATTCGGTACACAGGTTCCCCTTGGGGTCTAGTTGTGCAAGATAACTTTTCTGGTCCGATTCGAAAATCCAATATGGCCGCCAGGTAGCCATCTTGGATTTCCCCATGTAACCTTGTTATCGCGATTTCTCAGGAACTACTTCATGGATCTTTCTCAAATTTGGTTCACAGGTTCCCCTTGGGGTCTAGTTGTGCAAGATACCTTTTCTGGTCCGATTCCAAAATCCAATATGGCCACAAGGCAGCCATCTTGGATTTCCCCATGAAACCTTGTTATCGCGATTTCTCAGGAACTACCTCATGGATTTTTCTCAAATTTGGTATACAGGTTCCCCTTGGGGTCTAGTTGTGCAAGATGCCTTTTCTTGTTCGATTCGAAAATCCAATATGGCCACCAGGCAGCCATCTTGGATTTCCCCATGAAACTTTGTTATTGTCATTTCTCATGAAGTACTGCATGGATCTTTCTCAAATTTGGTACACAGGTTATCCTTAGGGTCTCGTTGTGCAAGACACCTTTTTCGGTCTGAATCGGAAATCCAATATGGCCACCAGGCGGCCATATTAGATTTCCCCATGAAACTTTGTTATCGTGGTTTCTCAGGAACTGCTGCATGGATCTTTGTCAAATTTGGTACACAGGTTCCCCTTGTGGTTTAGTTGTGCAATATACCTTTTCTGGTCGGATTCCAAAATCCAATATGGCCACCACGCAGCCATATTGGATTTCCCCATGAAACTTTGTTATTGCGATTTCTGAGGAACTACTGCATGGATCTTTGTCAAATTTGGTACACAGGTTCCCTTAGTGATCTAGTTGTGCAAGATACCTTTTCCAGTCCGATTCGAAAATTCAATATGGCCACCAGTCGGCCATCTTGGATCTCCCCATGCAACTTTGTTATCGTGATTTCTCAGGAACTACTGCATGGATATTTCTCAAATTTAGTACACAGGTTCCCCTTGGGGTCTAGTTGTGCAAGATACCTTTTCTGATCCGATTCGAAAATTCAATATGGCCACCAGTCGGCCATCTTGGATCTCCCCATGCAACTCGTTATCGTGATTTCTCAGGAACTACTGCATGGATATTTCTCAAATTTAGTACACCGGTTCCCCTTGGGGCCTAGTTGTGCAAGATACCTTTTCTGGTCTGATTCGAAAATGCAATATGGCCACAAGGCGGCCATCTTGGATTTCCCCATGAAACCTTGTTATCGCGATTTCTCAGGAACTACTGCATGGATCTTTCTCAAATTTGGTACACAGGTTCCCCTTGGGGTCTAGTTGTGCAAGATACCTTTTCTCGTCAATTCGAAAATCCAATATGGCCACCAGGCAGCCATCTTGGATTTTTATGGTTGGCGAAAGTTTAATAGTTCGATGATTCACGATCATATCACTTTAAATTACTTAGTGGGTTTAACTAACACACCCAATAGTATACATAGCTTACGTACAGTTCTGTATGCGTTACCTCTGAGAGCTTTAGATCAAATAGCCAGAGATATACAACAATCTGCGTCTTCAGGAAATATAATACCATCAACAATCATTAAAGTATGTCAAGATATAGCGTATTTTCGGTTGTATCGTCCAGTGAACATAATCGAAACCTCTCAAGATCGGCTTTTCTTGAAACTCAACTACTTAGATAAAGGACTGGACATCATTAATTTACCTCGAATCCTGAATGATCCAGAGGTACGCAACGCTGTACCGAACTATTTTAAGTTCACAGAACCTCCTTGCATTTCATATAGGTACACTAAATCTATAGCCACCAAAATATTCAATTACTCCAATGCTGTCCAGGAGTTTGACTGGAACTTATACACGTCAGGAGGCTATAGTTGTGATTGTGAATCGTCGAACTTTATCTATACACCATGCAAACATATTGTGACTGGTGACCTTGATGTGGTGAGTGATAAGGATCTGAAATTACTCCTGATGAAGGGACCTAAATATAGAGAGCCAAGAAGAATAAATCTGAAGGCCGACCAGAAGATAGTCCTGTCTGCATTGGAACAGTACGTTATTGATTGGTCTAAGCGAGAAAAAGTTGAACCTACAGTACTCGCTGATTGGCTGGACCTCACCAAGAGCAAGGTCGTTGAAACAATCCGCCATATTGACAGAAGTACTCTTCCCCAAGCAAAACAAGTTCTGAGAAACCTCAATTCTCAAGAAGTTCTAGCAAATCTTCAGAGTAAATTCGTCATAGTCCCAGCAGACAAAGCTCCGAATAATATAATATTCATATGTAAATATTACTATTACCAGGTGCTGGTTAAAGAATTGAGTGTAGACATATCTTCATCAAATACGTCTACTTACTCCCAAACTGCATTTACTCTGGAAGATTTATTTAACAATCACAAAAAGTTTCTCAGGGAAAGAGGTATTTGTCTTCCAACCAATCATAACGACATACCAAAATATACTGGACTCCCAAAATGCATAAATCACCATACAAAGCTAGATTCATAGCTGGTTCTAGAAGCTGCACCACCAAGCTTCTTTCAACCCTATTGACGAGGGCCCTTCAGGAGGTAAAAGCATTTTGGGAAAGGTATTGCGCCACTATTTCTAAGAACTCTGGCGTTGAATGTATGTGGATATTGAAAAACTCAAAATGTCTTACGGAAGAACTTGATGCTAAAGGTCACATACCGTACAGACATGTATCCACATGGGATTTCTCGACTCTCTATACTACAATCCCTCATCAGGACCTTATTGACCGTATAAGTTCATTAATAGTATCTGTGTTCAAGAAAACTGATCGTAGATATATTAATGTCGGAAGCCATAAAGCATTCTTTAGCTCGACTACATACAAGAGATATCATTCATGGGATGTTTCTTTGTTTATAGAGTTGCTTGAATTTCTCATTAAAAATATCTATGTGAAATTTGGCAACACAATATATCAGCAGCATATAGGTATTCCAATGGGTACTAATTGTGCACCCCTGTTGGCTGACCTGTATCTGTTCTCTTATGAATATGACTATATGCAGGCGCTTTCAAAAACCGATCCATTCAAAGCCCGTTCCTTCTCATTCACCAAACGCTATATAGACGATCTTCTCGCTGTGGATAATCGCTATATAAATGACGCAGTGAAGGATATATATCCACCTTCACTGGATTTGAAGGAAACTACAGATAGCCATACAGGCACATCTTATTTAGATCTCTATCTCTATAAAAATGAAGCGGGCATTCTCTCTCGTCGACTTTATGACAAAAGAGATGATTACAATTTCGACATCGTAAACTACCCCTTTCTGGATAGTAATATTCCAGTGGGACCTGCATATGGCGTATACATATCTCGTTAGTAGCATTTGCTAGATCCTGTGTTAAATGTGATGATTTTAATCAACGTCACAAAACATTGTTGCAGAAACTTATAAAACAGGGCTATTCCACCAAGCGCCTCCACTCAAAGTTTCTCAAATTTGGCGATACATATCGCATGCTGATAGCAAAATACGAACGTAGCGTGCAAGATCTATGGCGTTACGTTTCGTAACTTGTGTCTAATTCCGCTTAACCCGGGGCTAGGGGCCGTATGAACCCATGTACTTCAAGATCCTCATGGTACTCATATGAACAGTCACAATCAAAGCGTGACTGAGATACATCATTCTTTAGATGACGACTCTATAACGAATATTATGGATTAAGAATACTGATCAGCGATACGGATTTGATATTTTTGGAACATCATGATGTCTTGCCGGCATCATTGAAAACTGTTGACCGCTTCTCTCTTGCAGGAAACAAGCCTATGTTTATGTATACTATGATTGTCTTTTTGAATTTGGTGCTAATACTGTTATGTGGAAAATGGAATAGGTCTTTGGATTATGGACGCGGATATTTTCTAATGGACGACGGCTGGATTATGAATGACGGACTAGACGCTTGTAATTCCCCATGAAACCTTGTTATCGCGATTTCTCAGGAACTACTGCATGGATCTTTCTCAAATTTGGTACACAGGTTCCCCTTGGGGTCTAGTTGTGCAAGATAGCTTTTCTGGTCCGATTCGAAAATCCAATATGGCCACCAGGTGACCATCTTGGATTTTTTCATGAAACTTTGTTATTGTCATTTCTCAGGAAGTACTGCATGGATCTAAGTTCTCAAATTTGGTAAACAGGTTTCCCTTAGGGTCTAGTTGTTCAAGGCACCTTTTCTGGTCCGATTCCAAAATCCAATATGTCCATCAGGCAGCCATCTTGGATTTCCCCATGAAACATTGTTATTGTGATTTCTCAGGAACTACTGAATGGATCTTTGTCAAATTTGGTACACAGGTTCCCCTTGGGGTCTAGTTGTGCAAGATCCCTTTTCTGGTCCGATTCCAAAATCCAATATGGCCACCAGTCGGCCATCTTGGATTTCCCCATGAAACCGTGTTATCGTGATTTCTCAGGAACTGCCTCATGGATTTTTCTCAAATTTGGTATACAGGTTCCCCTTGGGGTCTAGTTGTGCAAGATGCCTTTTCTTGTTCGATTCGAAAATCCAATATGGCCACCAGGCAGCCATCTTGGATTTCCCCATGAAACTTTGTTATTGTCCTTTCTCAGGAAGTACTGCATGGATCTTTCTCAAATTTGGTACACAGGTTATCCTTAGGGTCTAGTTGTGCAAGACATCTTTTTCGGTCTGAATCGGAAATCCAATATGGCCACCAGGCGGCCATATTAGATTTCCCCATGAAACTTTGTTATTGTCATTTCTCATGAAGTACTGCATGGATCTTTCTCAAATTTGGTACACAGGTTATCCTTAGGGTCTAGTTGTGCAAGACATCTTTTTCGGTCTGAATCGGAAATCCAATATGGCCACCAGGCGGCCATATTAGATTTCCCCATGAAACTTTGTTATCTTGGTTTCTCAGGAACTACTGCATGGATCTTTGTCAAATTTGGTACACAGGTTCCCCTTGTGGTCCAGTTGTGCAATATACCTTTTCTGGTCGGATTCCAAAATCCAATATGGCCACCACGCAGCCATATTGGATTTCCCCATGAAACTTTGTTATTGCGATTTCTGAGGAACTACTGCATGGATCTTTGTCAAATTTGGTACACAGGTTCCCTTAGTGATCTAGTTGTGCAAGATACCTTTTCTGATCCGATTCGAAAATTCAATATGGCCACCAGTCGGCCATCTTGGATCTCCCCATGCAACTCGTTATCGTGATTTCTCAGGAACTACTGCATGGATATTTCTCAAATTTAGTACACAGGTTCCCCTTGGGGTCTAGTTGTGCAAGATACCTTTTCTGATCCGATTCGAAAATTCAATATGGCCACCAGTCGGCCATCTTGGATCTCCCCATGCAACCTTCGTTATCGTGATTTCTCAGGAACTACTGCATGGATATTTCTCAAATTTAGTACACAGGTTCCCCTTGGGGTCTAGTTGTGCAAGATACCTTTTCTGGTCTGATTCGAAAATCCAATATGGCCACCAGGCACCCATCTTGGATTTCCATGAAACCTTGTTATCGCGATTTCTCAGGAACTACTGCATGGATCTTTCTCAAATTTGGTACACAGGTTCCCCTTCGGGTCTAGTTGTGCAAGATACCTTTTCTGGTCCTATTCGAAAATCCAATATGGCCACCAGGCAGCCATCTTGGATTTCCCCATGAAACCCTGTTATCGCGATTTCTCAGGAACTACTGTACTGCATGGATCTTTCTCAAATTTGGTACACAGGTTCCCCTTGGGGTCTAGTTGTGCAAGATACCTTTTCTGGTCCGATTCGAAAATCCAATATGGCCACCAGGTGACCATCTTGGATTTTTCCATGAAACTTTGTTATTGTCATTTCTCAGGAAGTACTGCATGGATCTAAGTTCTCAAATTTGGTAAACAGGTTTCCCTTAGGGTCTAGTTGTTCAAGGCACCTTTTCTGGTCCGATTCCAAAATCTAATATGTCCATCAAGCAGCCATCTTGGATTTCCCCATGAAACATTGTTATTGTGATTTCTCAGGAACTACTGAATGGATCTTTGTCAAATTTGGTACACAGGTTCCCCTTGGGGTCTAGTTGTGCAAGATCCCTTTTCTGGTCCGATTCGAAAATCCAATATGGCCACCAGTCGGCCATCTTGGATCTTCCCATGCAACTTTGTTATCGTGATTTCTCAGGAAGTACTGCTTGAATCTTTCTCAAACTTGGTACATAGGTTCCCCTTGGGGTCTAGTTGTGCAAAATACCCTTTTTCGCTGCGATTCGAAAATCCAATATGGCCACCAGGCGCCCATCTTGGATTTCCCATTAAACTTTGTTATCGTGATTTCTCAAGAAGTACTGCATGGGTCCAGTTGTGCAAGATACCTTTTTTTAGTCCGATTCGAAAATCCAATATGGCCGCCAGGTGACCGTCTTGAATTTCCCCTTGAAACATTATTATCTTCAATTCTCAGGAACTACTTCATGGATCTTTCTGAAATTTGGTACACAGGTCCCACATGGGGCCTAGTTGTGCAAGATACCTTTTTTGGTCCGATTGGAAAATCCAAGTTACGCTTAAAATTAATACGGTATTCCCGAGTTGTGACGTTGCATCACACGAGTCGGCGGATCAAACGGTGGGACATATTCTATATAGTGACTATAGAGAATATCCATACCTTCACCTTCCATATCAAGGAATTCAAATAATTCGGAATTAAAATGTATTTCTTGAAATTTTAAATCAGTTTTCTTAGTCCAGTAAACTGTTTCGTCTGCCGATGGGTCGGCTACATGAAGGGACGTCACTCTTGTGACACAACGTTACAACTCGACAACTTTAGACTACTGCGTGTTTCGATCCAAGGCAGATCATCAGGATTCAGACACGAAGTTTCAACATTACTGCGCGGATCCCTTTAGTATTAAGTATTGTACCATCTTACTATTTTCGAGCCTGGTATCTTAAAAGAGATATCTCAAACTAGCCCAGTAAACATAACAGAATTAGCATTCGTTCCTAATTATACAATCTTAAGTATGTTTCATAGCTCATGCCAAAGGGTCAAAGAGATTTGTCTTCGCTTCCAGTACCCAATCAATGATGACACGTGCAAAAAAAATACTACAAAACGAAGACGAATGATCCTCCAGACATTCACTTTCAGACTAACTTTGCTCTTTTCTCTTGTACTATAACAACTGACATAAGTAAAGTTTCTAGAAATCTTGAAACTCCTTAAACTTAGAAAGATGATACCTTGGTGTTTTCCAGTGTCCCTTTTTCGATCAGATTCGAAATTCTGTAAACAAAATTACAAATCAATTGTTTGTTCTTAGTGACAATGGACAAAAAGATCCTCTTATCATTAGCTTACAATTATCGGACAATGGTGGGCGCCAAGATCCTTCAGGATCTCTCGTAATCATCTGTACACTCGGTTACATCAATGCCTATTGTCTCCGAAACCCATACCCTTACCTTGAAGCCAGATCTAGGTTGGACATGACTAAACGCTTGAAAACCACAGAATTATTTTGTAAACATTCAAAGCAAAATAAAATCAGATATGAAGTGTACACAATATATGATTTTCAGATTAGGATCATAGTAGCTGGTAATCGTTCTGTTTGTGTTATACATGTGCCTGGATATCAATGTTAAATGAAGGTTAACTGCGATATATATAAGATTTATGAATGCTAGGTTTACTTCAACTTAACGTTTTCCTTTTGGTTTTATTTCCTGCATTAGGAGGCCACCTGCTTTAAGGGACCGCTATTTCTGTTTCACAAGGGTGGTATCTGAGAGTTATATGTTGGAGTATATACTGTAATCCAATCGAAAACATTTGTCTTTGTACATCAGGAACAGCCTGTGACAACATAATTTTTAACTGGGACACAATTGTTTCTGCTCATAATTGATTCGCAGAACATATAATTATGTCATATATATTATCATTGAAAAAAACCCCTGAAAGCCATAAGCATATTTAGTAACCTCGATGTCTGAGACGATTTAAATATAAAAATATATATTTTTGGATGTCTGCTCAATGTCTTTCTCGTGGTTGTACACTTTTTAAACAAAACTAATTATCGGTATCACAAATATTGGGCTTGTTCTCTTATTTCATTATCTTTACACATTGGATTGGTGCATAATATGATGTATTGAACAATTTCGTCTTAATATGAAGATACCTGGGATATCAAGAATATATCAATAATCTAGTCGCCCTATTCGACATTGGTCAATAAGTCCATGATCGTATATATGAATGACACCAGCTATTTCAAGACAATGGCATTCCGAGTCGTTCAAGATAATTTCAAAATATGTCCAACATGTCGAAGTTATGACCAATAATGGAGTCTATCCATAACTGTGATTAACACTGTGAAACGACTGGGACTCGATGCAGTTTAGTGAATGTTTAGTGGAGTTCATATATACAACAAACTTATCAAGGAATTTCAAAATAGACCGTATTAAATCTGCCCGTGTTACAAACCTACATGGCTCGTTGGAGGAAACCCAATATTTTGACATAGCATTATTATAAAATTATCGACAAATATGTCAACAACCTGTCTATCATTTCTTAGCGAACTTGATAATAATATGGTTGAACTCTGTGTGATGGCGCACATAACCAAATTGAAAAGTTAAATCGCTTTTCGTGTTCCTGTCATTAGCCTGTCTGGAACACAGAATAATTAATTTAATCACTTTCCTCAATCAGTTATTTTACTGTCTATAACGAAAACTTTTTATATAATTGGTACGTTTTTTCAACATTCTTGGTGCTTTATACAGTTATTAGTCTTCTTCCTTCATCGATATATTCTTGTCATGTCCGTCATTTGATTGACAGCCGTGGTCTTACCACTGAATAGCACGGAATCAAGAGAGTTTAGAAACGATTCAAGCAGAAAACGGGCGAGCGTAACGTTGCAAAGCTATATTATAACCTGGATAAGAACCTCCTCTCAGTTCTGGGATAAACACGGATGCCACATCACAGGACAAAATGTGGGCGTTGTCCATCTCAAAAGGAGCTAGAGAGTTAAAAATAATAAATATGTAGTATTATTATATTTGTATTGATCTATATAGCGACAGAGCCACCACTTCGAGGTGGCATCTAATAAACCTATTGATATGAACAATGATCCAAACTATACTCAGGAAAGCACAGATTGCTACGCGCATTCAGTAGCTATATAAATCAATGTGGCGGAAACGATCAAAGTCAACACACACACACTCTCTCTCATCATATAATTAAGGACCTAAACTGTTTTCATTCTATTTCTAAACATGATTAGATTTACAAGTGTGTAAAATATTATGTATTTGAAGAGCCCCATCATTCCAAAGTTTGAGAGCTTTCAGATGTGGAAGCGATTTAGAGTTTCAAATCAAACATTGCATTTCATAGCGAGTTCAAATGTCTGATTTTGACTTGATAGTTACTGAAATAACTGGCTATAACTTGGCGTCTTGTCCGATCTATACTCCGAATCGCTTCGCAATGTGGGCATTACAAATGGCCATGTGGTATGCCTAAATGGGGTTGGAAGGCCAATAATAAATCTATGTACGGAAATATGAAATGTAAATTAAAATATCTTCTCTCTTTATTGCTTAGGTCTTTCTAGCAAGAAACCATCTTGTTACGACTAATTATTTGGTTTGAACTCTGGCGGTGCCCTAGTATAGTTTTTAGGAGAACACAATGGCACCTGATTGCGTAATCGTCAAACAAGTTTATAGATGTAATATTGGCAGTCGCTCTGTTTATTGAGCCTTCAAGAGGGCTCCAAACGTAGAAAGAGTCAGTGGACGAGGTACATGTACTTCCTTTACAATTCTCTATTGTTCCATTACAGAGATTCGTTCACACTGTCAGTCATTATTTGGTTCTGAAAGATATAGATGCAAGCCATGTTCTCATATTTCCATATTCACGCTGTTGACCTGACCTGATACAACCAGGGGCCAGGTGACTGAAACAATCTCGAGTGTGACATTAAGCCAAATCCCCCCCCCCCTCTGATACAACCACGTTGAACCATATGGTGCCTTAATTACTCCTAAATAAGAGACAGGTACTTAGAGTTGTTATCTAGTCCAAAATGATACCACCGTTTATAACCTTATATGGGTTGTCCGGCAGGCAGTAATCAGATACTTTGTACTGTCTGTCCGGCAGGCAGTAAGCAGATACTTTGCACTGTCTGTCCGGCAGGCAGTAATCAGATACTTTGTACTGTCTGTCCGGCAGGCAGTAATCAGATACTTTGTACTGTCTGTCCGGCAGGCAGCAATGAGATACTTTGTACTGTTTGTCCGGCAGGCAGTAATCAGATACTTTGTACTGTCTGTCCGGCAGGCGGTAATCAGATACTTTGTACTGTCTGTCCGGCAGGCAGTAATCAGATACTTTGTACTGTCTGTCCGGCAGGCAGTAATCAGATACTTTGTACTGTCTGTCCGGCAGGCAGTAATCAGATACTTTGTACTGTCTGTCCGGCAGGCAATAATCAAATACTTTGTACTGTCTGTCTGGCAGGCAGTAATCAGATACTTTGTACTGTCTGTCCGGCAGGCAGTAATCAGATACTTTGTACTGTCTGTCCGGCAGGCAGTAATCAGATACTTTGTACTGTCTGTCCGGCAGGCAGTAGTCAGATACTTCGTACTGTCTGTCCGGTAGGCAGTAATCAGACACTTTAAAGTGAACGTAAAGGCTGAGGCAACATGCACTCTGTGAGAAAGAACTACAATGAAAGTATCAAACAGCAGCAACAAATATTTTTGGGGATTTTTTTGCACCGAGTAGGAACGAAATTATCTCTGTTGTATTATTGTTCCCCGGCAGCAGCCATGTTGGCTATCTCACCTCAGAGCAGTGACGTCGTATCACCTTGGGAGCTCTCTACTTCGTGGAGTTAGAAAGCGCAATAAGCATGTAAACATGTTATCGAAGACCCAGATTTCAACACTTCGTATAATATGCCTATCTCGCAGTGTCTCTGTCCCGCCAAACGGTAATAAAATTATTTTTACCTCACTTAAAAGTTCAGAACTTCCACACTCTGACGTTTCTGAATCGATGTTGTTGATCTCGGTGTCTTTGATCTACGATGCGACAATTCTGTTGGGATTGCATCTTCTTTAATTTCCTTCGCCTCCTGGCTCTCCTGCTGGGCGTCAACATCAGCCTTCCGTAGAGGTCAGGTTGAAAACATTCGGCTTTAAAATAGACCGAAAACAGCACAGATTTCTCGGTTGGAGTACAGTCCAGTCTGCCGATGTTGTGCAGCCACTGTTCAAGAAGATCCGGCTTCCCTAACGGGAATCTGTGTAATGATAACTTATCCGACTGTAGCGGTAGCAGAGGAGAACCCGAGACGGATGTATTTTGCTTGCCATCACTGCGCCCTGACAAGTTTCAGCTCGGTAAACACTTGCTGGAGACACGCAACACAGTCAAAACACGCTTGAAACAACCGAGTCCTCCGCCTCCGCCATTACAATTCGTGTTACAGCAAAGCTACAACAAAGTGATACTACGTCACAGGAAAATATCACGTGCTACAAGGACGCGTTTTCATTGGCGCAAGGCTACTTGATAGACGAACATGGCCGACCCCAGTCGATTGTTGCACCAGTCAATTATTCCGGTGTTTGGAATTATTTTTTCGGAAGAGAAAAAATCACAAAAAATATTTGTTGCTGCCAACTGATACTTTTAATATAGTTCTTCCACATAACGTGTGTGTTGTCACAGCCTTTACGTTCACTTTAAGTGACACTGCAAAAAGTTGTTAGAGGACATAGCACAATTCATTCACGATTGTTATATTTATTATCTTGACAACAAATATAAACTTTAGCTGTAGTTCTAGAACAGTGATAATTAAATAAGATGCCACTTTAACTGTTTTCTCGCAGCTGGATTAAACCAGAGGTATCCATAGAAAGCTGTCAATGAATGTGGGTTCATAAAGCAATATGAAATTAAACTATGGCTCTTCTAGAGATAACAAGGGATATTTTGACAGCTTAATAAACCAACGGACTGAAAGATTCTAGTCACTTAGGTGTCGATTTATTCCACTGGAGCTTCAAATCTTGAGAAGTCACGAATACGGTCAGTGCCCGATAATCCTCATTTGAAATAGCATTTATCTATCACGCTCCGCATGGTTAAATATATGCCAGAAAGTTATTCCTAAGGTCAAAGCTTCCGTCAAACAAGGCTAACACGTCTCAACAAAAATCGGGATCGTACCTGAGAGGACGTTGACCATGGCAGACATTTCCATTCGAAAGATGCGATGTGAGAAATATCATATTGACCAGCTGACATCTGTGACCTCATTCACATGCATCAAATTTTATTAAATGATCGTTCAGCCCCCAGGGTCATCAGCCCGTGACCTGATTTCGCCTTGGTGGACTTCAGCAAAACAAAATTCGACAGCAAATGAAATATATTCGCAGAAATGGAACGAGCGGGGATCTTCTGTATATTCTGTCTTGAAGATCTGTCAAATTAATAATATTCAGTAATAATTTCAAGATAGCCTCTGGAGTTCACACTATCTCGTGCACTGGAACAGTTCAAAGGTTCAACACAGTACAGTGATATAGGGATAGTCAGAATCCATGGGTACTGGAATATAACCCGCTGAGTATGCAGCCCAATTCTAATGTTGATTGAGTACGGGCAGGATGATTCAAAGCAAATTTTCTCTGAACAATGACATACACGTATTATTGCATCATTGATCTGCAATTTGGCCATACCTGATGACCAAGATTTCAAGATTATAGCAAAAACCCGTGAAAAATTATCATTGAAGAAATAATGCACTTCATTAGTTTATTAATTGGTTATGGTGTCGGTCACTGTAAATGTAATAATTGGCAGGAATACACTACATGGACGGATAGAATTAATAGACAATATAGGCGTTCGATGCTACTCCACTGTGTATAAATAAAGCATCATGCGTGCATTTCTTCGTCTTCTTGATTACACACCAATCGCTACACTAAGCAATCATGATTTTTCATAAGATTTATTTTTAGAACTTTGACAACATGTGTAGGTTAACAAAAATGTGACCCAGTAACGTTGACTGTAGTTGTCTCATTTTAGAAATACATAGCCAGTTGAGTCAGGTCCGGTTTTGCTTAGGCCTTAATTAGTGGGAGAAGAATTGCGTGGAGGGTTTGATAGATCATGACCAAATTCTTAGCTCAAAATATACTCTTCTACTCTTCTATACAGCTCATAATAAATCAAGTAACTCGGTCTTGGAAATATAAATCACGGTCAGTCATCTTAAACAATTTTCTGGGCTATTCTAACTTAATTGCATATGGAACATGATTCCAAAATCTTAGATTTGGCATATAAGATTTGACGTTTAGAAAATAGGTCATGTCAGTGATATTCGATAGAATTCAGGTCCAGGCATATGCGGTATAAATTTGGACGATGTAGCTATAATCCTTCAGGAAATATCGTACTAAATACAAGTTGACTTGGATAAAATAGGTGAAGGCGAGCCATCTTCAGCACACCTCTGGGTCATCACAAGATGTATAAACAGTATTAATTTGGAAAGCCTAGCTATATTCCTTCATATTATATCATAACGAACATTATATGATCTTGAAAAGTCAGTTAAGGTCAGTTAACTGGGATACGCTTCTGGTCAAAAAACAGTTGCATATGTAATATGAATTTGGATTACAAGCGTCTGGTCCGTCATCCATTGAGACATGCAGAAACCCTAGCTTTAATCCTTCGAAAAATATATAGAAAATAATTGATTATTCAGATGGCAGTTACCTATTCGCGCCCCAGCGTTGGATCGCGGAACTTACGGTACCATCATTTATTGTCCCGTAGTACCTGTCTACCAAGTTTGATAGCTCTAAACCACTTGCAAGGCTGTCAACGAACGCTATCTTTGTCCCAAAACAATAGGCAATTCCGTTTTACCATTCATTATCTGAACAGTTAGCGGACGGAAAGCTAACATTTATTTCTTAACCAAGAGTTTTTCTGTGTAGGCTATATCTTACATTGTGCACTGTATCGCTATGCGATGTATTAATAGCAAAACACGATATTCATGAAGTCAGACACAGGAATTATTTATGGACAATGGATAGTTACTGAATGTTGGATCTGATGCTCAGTATTTAGCTATTATGTATATACTACGTACAGCCTCTGTACATGTACACTATCCAATGGTTCTATATAGTTAGTCTATTTATATATTCAGAACAGGGAAAAACAATTTGGACGATGGCTAGCTACTGAATGTCGAATCTGACGTTTATATGGTACCATCATGTAGGTATTTTCTCGTAGTATATGTGTACCAAGTTTGGTGGCTCTAAACCAGTTGCAATTGTGTGAACGGACACTATCTATGACAGACATTTCAGGTCGGCTTTTTTAATAGTATAGATGGTAAAAATTCCGACCAATGATGTTAGTTTTCAGCTCATGATAATATACCCAATAACAGAGCTAAATGATAGTCAACTATCTACATATGTTAGGTATCCATGAACGCAACACTTTTCCGAGTGAATGGTATCCGATAGTAATATTAATAATCCAGTGTGTTCCAGAAAGTACACCAAGAGCATAGGTAAGTACAGTGTAATTCCAAAGCACGGGACAATCATCCCATACTATAATGACAGTACTCGGTTACAAATTCCTAAATACGACCTTAATATGTACAGTAGTAAATTGGTGGAGAACATCTTGAGAAAGCTGTTTTCGCTAATATTCGCTGCCACAATTGACCGCCACACTAGGTAGCCTGATCTTTCCGCTCAAACATATTAAATATTCAGCATATATTCCATACTATTATTTCTGATGACCAGAGATTAGGTCATCGCGCCCCACACCAACGCCGCCAATTTTGGAATTAGCCCAGATTTGTTTCCTATTAAAATCATTATCATTTTTGATAGTTTTTAGAGTCAAATATTATAGAAGCATTTTAAAATGAAGTAAATGTAACATTGAAAGGTTGGTGGAAAAAATAAAACATTTGTGGTCCAGTGAGGTTTGATGGCCTGTCACTTTTCGCTGGAAGTTAATTCCTGCATACAAAGTTGGACCCCAAAAAACTAAAATAGTGGTTTCTGATCAATAAAGAAATGGTCACTTTAAAGTGTTGTTTCCCTAAATATTTAGGCCCTTGCGCAGTGAACAATTGCTTTGTAATATTTCAACCCAGAAGATTATTTTATAATTTTTGTTCTGGATTTTTCATTTGTACGGTTACTGACCTTTGATATGATGCACAGAGTTATACCTGCATACACATTGGGTAGCGATTATTAACTCAAAACCGACCCCTATCCCCATTGCTGAGAGAAAATGAAAGTCAAATGTTACAACTAATGAATGTCCTTGGTGATCAAACAGAGTTTATTGAGAAACAGCTTGAAAATAACTATATTGACAAATTAACATGTAACCCAAATCATTAATTGCAGTAATGCAATATTAATGGTGAATGGTAAAATGATAAATAAGAGCAAGAGCGCCCTTAATCGACTCAAAATGTATTCTATTCAGCTTAAACTAATGGAATATGATTCTGTGCCTCTGTGTGGAATAGAGGAATTTGAATATGTGTCAGTTGAGAAAAGATTATTGCAGGAACTGATTAAACAGGGCTATACCACTAAGCGCCTTCACTCAAAGTTTCTCAAATTTGGCGATACATATCGCATGCTGATAACAAAATACGAGCGTAGCGTGCAAGATCTATGGCGTTACGTTCGTAACTTGTCTAATTCCGCTTAACCCGAGGCGAGGTGCCGTATATGAACCCATGTACTTCAAGATCCTCATGGTGCTTATATGAACAGCCACAATCAGAGCGTGACTGAGATAAATCATTCTCTAGATGACGACTTTACAACGAACATCATATGGATTAAGAATAGTGATCAGCGACACGGATTTGATATTTTTGGAACATCATGATGTCTTGCCGGCATCATTGAAAACTGTTGACCGCTTCTCCCTTGCAGGAAACTAGCCTATGTTTATGTATAGTATGATTATCTTTTTGAATTTGGTGCTAATGCTGTTATATGGGATATGAAAAAGGTCTTTGGATTATGAACGCGGATATTCTTTTATGAACGACGGCTGAATTATGAATGACAGACTAGACGCTTGTAATTTGTTTATTCTATAGGTCATCATCTTCTTAAATCGGCCTTACTTAATATGTGGTAAATTGAGAAAACTATATTCCCTAATATTCGCCTCCACAAATTTTATCGAGATGCCGCTTGGAAAAGCTTTTATCCTGGATCACGTCACTGGTGCACCAGTTTCTATGCTTGACAAATCATCTCCAAGAAAAATAAGTACGAGATGTTAGAGGGTCGACTGATCACACCAGGACGACTATAAATAAACCGGCAGAACTAGTCACAAAATTAATGCGGTTCTTCCTATACCTGACCTAAATTGTTGTTCAAATGAAAAAAATATATACATAAAAAAACTCCGGAGTTCGGAAATATTTTGCTGTCACTAGAAACTCATTGACATCATCAACATGACAGAAATCAAATATTAAATGTCAGCTGATTACAAACACCACTGATTGAGAAGAGTGTCTCGCTGGCTGGTGAAAGCAGCTCTGAAGTATTCAGAGAAGTGAAGACTTCGAGATCATGCGGAAGACAGAAAAAAACCCAAACAAACATCTCACAGATCTTCATGGTACATGTAGATGGATATCCTAGCGCGCCTCTTTCAGAACTATGCGCATATTAAAAAAAGCATAGATAACAAGATACAGTCGATCGAATACGCTCGAGGAGGCATCCCATTTGCACATAGAGTAAAATAAACATTCATTATTGATTATGATAATAATCCTGAACAATATATTGTGACATGTATGAACCCAATGATTGATTCAGTCATACTAATCTGCATTTTGTGGAAACAAAATTTCAAATGGCCTCTAGGTTGTGCCACATATGGGTGTAGCTAATGTGGATGGAACACAAAATCAAGCGGTAACTCATGGCAAGATATCCAAATATCAAAATTTAAAAGAACCCTTCAAGGCATTCGGAGGTTATTATCCGAAAAACAAATGCCACGTTGTTTCCGGTAGCGCCACCGATGGGTATGTGTGGATGAGACGCGATTCCAGATGACTTCTTGTGGCATGATATCCACATATCAAATTTGGAAAGAATTCGTTCTGGCATTCCAATTTCATTATCTTGAAACAAAATCTAAAGTTGGTCGTAGTGTGGTGCTACCGATGGGTGTGTGTGGACGGTGACAAGTGATAGATTCTTCACTTATTTAGTATGTGGATACCTTCCTACAAAATGTCATACCTTAATTTCATTTTGGGGACACTAAATTTCAAATTGATATCCAGATGGCTCCACCAATGGGTGTGTGTGGACGGAAAGCAGTCCCAAGTGCTATATTGTGGCAAAAACTCTTCATCCCAAATTGGGAAATAATCTGTTTAGTCGTTCCAATATTTTTGTTTAGAAACAAAAATGTATAGTTGACCAGAGGTGGCGCCACCTTTGTGCAGTATGCGGACGGAAAGCGATCCCCAGCATGTTCTTGTGGCATGACATCCATATATCAAATAACGACATATCAAATTTGAAATGTAACCACACGGTCGTTCTATTGTTTTTATTGTTGGAAAGAAATTTGAAGTTGGCCCAGGTAGCAGCATACGTGATCTCAAACGACAGCTTGTAACACGATATACGCACACCAAATTTGTAAAGAATCCGGTAAATCTTTCTAATTGTATTGTCAGTAAACGAATTTTATTTGCCCACCGAGTGGCGCCACCTATGCGTGTGTTGACGGAAAGTGAACCCAAGCGACATTTTCGTGCAAATTTGGAAAGAATCTACGCGGTCGTTCTTCTTCTAAAATGGTAGAATTGTTAAGTGGGTTTAGTCATGTACTTAAGTAATTGTAATTAAGTATTGGAAATGAGACACACGGCCCTCAGAGTTAAGGTATCTCCGTTGCCTCAGAGACCATAATTTAGGTCGAAATATTCCTGCATGTCAAGATTGTAGAAAGTAGTAAATGTGTAGAAAATTCGGTCCTCAGAATTATGGTATCGTCGTTGATCTTATAGTTCAGTTATTGTCCAAAGTGTCTTGACTTTCTAGTCTTTCAAGTTATCTTCTTGGGTACTGTCCAGTTGTTTTATTCATTGCATTTTTTTTTATATTTTAAGATGGTGGAATATA